>CM042251.1:380432-420432 GCA_023566225.1 Romanogobio albipinnatus
ACGATAACGATAACGATAACTATACGGATAACTATAACTATAACTATAACTAACTATAACTATAATGATAACTATAACGATAACGATATCAGCGTTCACACCAAGAGCAATAACTATAACTATAACTAACTATACCGATAACTATAACTATAACTATAACTAACTATACCGATAACTATAACTAACTATAACTATAACTAACTATACCGATAACTATAACTATAACTATAACTAACTATACCGATAACTATAACTAACTATAACTATAACTAACTATAACTATAACTATAACTATAACTATAACTAACTATAACTAACTATAACTATAACTATAACTATAACTATAACTAACTATAACTATAATGATAACTATAACGATAACGATATCAGCGTTCACACCAAGAGCAATAACTATAACTATAACTAACTATAACTATAACTATAACTATAACTAACTATACCGATAACTATAACTAACTATAACTATAACTAACTATAACTATAACTATAACTATAACTAACTATACCGATAACTATAACTAACTATAACTATAACTAACTATAACTATAACTATAACTATAACTATAACTAACTATAACTATAATGATAACTATAACGATAACGATATCAGCGTTCACACCAAGAGCAATAACTATAACTATAACTATAACTAACTATACCGATAACTATAACTATAACTATAACTATAACTAACTATAACTATAACGATAACGATAACGATAACTATAACTAACAATAAAGATAACTATATCAGCGTTCACACCAAGAACGATAACGATAACAATAACGATAACAATGAAGATAACTATAACTAACAATAAAGATAACTATATCAGCGTTCACACCAAGAACAATAACAATAACGATAACAATAACGATAACTATAACAATAACGATAACTATAACGATAACAATAATGATAACAATAACGATAACTATAACGATAACAATAAAGATAACTATATCAGCGTTCACACCAAGAACAATAACTATAACGATAACAATAACAATAACGATAACTATAACAATAACGATAACTATAACTATAACTATAACAATAAAGATAACGATAACTATAACTATAACGATAACGATAACGATAACTATAACAATAACAATAACGATAACTATAACGATAACGATAACTATAACGATAACAATAACGATAACAATAACGATAACTATAACGATAACTATAACAATAACGATAACTATAACGATAACAATAATGATAACAATAACGATAACTGTAACGATAACAATAAAGATAACTATATCAGCGTTCACACCAAGAACAATAACTATAACGATAACAATAACAATAACGATAACTATAACAATAACGATAACTATAACTATAACTATAACTATAACAATAAAGATAACGATAACGATAACTATAACGATAACGATAACGATAACTATAACAATAACGATAACTATAACGATAACGATAACGATAACAATAACGATAACAATAATGATAACTATAACGATAACAATAATGATAACAATAACGATAACTATAACGATAACAATAAAGATAACTATATCAGCGTTCACACCAAGAACAATAACTATAACGATAACAATAACGATAACTATAACTATAACTAACTATAACTATAATGATAACTATAACTAACTATAACTATAATGATAACTATAATGATAACGATATCAGCGTTCACACCAAGAGCAATAACTATAACTATAACTAACTATACCGATAACTATATCGATAACTATAACTAACTATAACTATAAGGATAACGATAACTATAAGGATAACGATAACTATAACGATAACGATATCAGCGTTCACACCAAGAGCAATAACTATAACTATAACTATAACTAACTATAACTATAATGATAACTATAACTATATCAGCGTTCACACCAAGAACAATAACAATACACATCCGGAACAACACACCCGGACAAAAACACGGTTTTCTCCGCTTTTTCTTCAAAAAGTTGTTTTTTTATTAAACTGACCAACATTCAGGTGTTGATAGAAAAGGGATTTCGTTTAAAAGCACAGGCTCTGTTCTTTCTTCGGATATATGTTATGGTCAGGCTTTCATACAGGAAAATATTCTGGGGACCATGAAAGATTTGTGAATATTAGGCATGCTCCGATCCGATATTTCTATCGGCTGTCGGCTCTGATATTGAATAAAAGGATCGTGACCACGGGACCGAGTCTTATGAGCCGTTCTATCCCGTCTCAGTGTGTCGACCGATCGGTGTATGACATCACATTAAGCTAAGCTAACTCTGGACAGGAAGGGCCGCAGATGAAGCGCTGTCTGGAAGAGCTTCAGCAGGGTCAGAATGAGAAGCCCTTGTCAATGCGGTGAGGAGAAGAAGTTCTGTTAGGAAGGCATCAGAGACTCACGAGAGGAATGCCAGCGCTTCCGCTTCTGCGTCTGACCGTGTGTTTGAGCAGCGGCTCTGAATAATCAAAAACTGGACAAATAGAGTCTGGTGTGTGTTGCCTAATGCTGAGGAGTTTGTCTCAGGTAAAACTTGAATGAACAAAAACAACAGAAGGATTGGAGAGCACCAGACCGGCTGCCATCTTGAGCATTTCTTCAGTTTCAGTTCCTCTGTTGTACATTGGATATGACATTAAACTAACCCATTGTGAAGATGTTTTGTTTCTGTTTATTTTTACATGGGTTTTACCAAGCCAGTGAAGCTATGGGTTTATTTACAGCTGTTTCACTGGTGCACAGTTATTCAATTAATAATTCACTACATTTGTGTCTGTTTTATAAAGTAATGTTTGTCAAGCCTGATGTCCTGCACAAAAGAATGATCCCAGTCTATTCCAGTTTATTGGGTCTTTTTTATTGTTTTAGTATCGGATCGGTACTCGTATTGGACAATACTGAATCCAGGTACTGTATATGACACTTGTTTTGGTCATTTGTGGAGCATCACAGAACGTGTCCACTAGGGGAAGAGAAGCTCAACATTCAGCTGAACGTCTGCTGTGTTTCATGGAAGGAAGGAAGTCATGCAGGTTTGGAACAACACGAGTAAATGCTGAGCATTTTCTTGACATTCTCCCTCATTAGAACAGAATAACAGAAGAGAAGACAGGACTCACCCAGAAGAGCAGATTGAAGAAGACCATCCCGTATCTCAGGGCCCTCAGGCAGCCCTCGGCCATCCTGCAGCGCCGCAGCTCTAGGAGGAAGATGAAGGACAGGTCCAGGTAAAACACCACGTACTTCCGGCCCTGTGCTGTGGTGTAGCTGGCTTTAGCTTTCTTTGACCCCGGTGTGGTGCGAATGCCAAAGACGAAGGGTGAGCTGTGGTACTCGTACTCGCCGCTGTAGCGCAGAGGCGGCGACCCCGGCTTGCTGTCCAGAGAGGGACTGCGGCGGTACGGGGTTTCGTCTGTGCTCGAGCGCCGCATCTTTGGGTTGGGGGCCGGAGCTGGGGCCGGAGCCCGGACCCCCAGAGGCCAAATGATCCCCACTTTTACAAGACAAGTCACACAGTAGGAAACGTAATAAACTAGCCAGTTAGAAAGCACAAGCCGGCTGTCCTTAAAACGTGGACATTATTTGTTTTTTTGATGAAAAGGAGTTCGCATTTTTTAAAACAGGAACTTGACGAGCTGCAACAGCCTTTGGTCCACAAGCCAGCGGAGACATTCGAGGAATCCCGTCCGACGAAAGGTCCGCCCACAGTCCTAATCAGTGTTTAATCGCTTTAACTGCTGATTCAATATCTTCCAGACGCACTTCAGTCATTTCCTTGCAATTAATCCTTACTGGACCTTTAATCAATGGGTCAGATTAGCACAAACACACACTGGACCAGACTCGCTTCAACATGACCTCCTGACGGGCGACCGACCCTCGGCACACCTGAACGCACACGGGCAGGACTGCTGGACGCCTACTGGACAAACCAGAAGTCCCTCTCACGGCTGGACTGTGCAAAATATACAGTATTGTCTTGACCTCCAAACCAGCCGAAGGTTTCCCAGACAGCATGAACGCAGAGGAAAGGACTCATTCTAATGCACACACGCTTGCACTGCCTGGCCAATCAAGGTTTCAATCCTAAGCATCCTCTCTTCAACCTGTCTCTCGTGCTGCTGCTTTAATCGGCTTCCCTTTATAGACGCCACTTCTTTCTGCTTCTACCTCAGCCTCTGCGTCTTTATCCCTGTGCTCTTCCGGATTCAGAGGTCCAGCAGAGCTTCAGTCCATCTGTTCTGTCCTCTGCGCTTCACTCCAGGTCTAGCGCAGAGAGTCCTGAGTCCTTTCAGATGCTAGCAGCTACCGCAGAACAGGATCTCCTGTGTCTCTCCTGCGCTCTTACACCCCCTCACACACACACACACACACACATGCGCTGAATGCACAGTCTTTCGCCTCCTCTTTCTCTGGTAACTGTCGCACAAATCATTCCGACTCTGGCCACGCCCCCTCACGGCTCACCCAATCGCCTCGCGCTGCTCGCCATCTTCCTCCAGCACACAGCTTCTGTTATCTCACATCTCCTTCTCTCCCTCCACACTAGTTATTACAGCCGCGTGATGCAGAACATCTCCTCTGCAACACGCTTTCATCTCCTCCTCTCGCTCTCTCCTGTGCTCATGAGCTGCTGGTGTGTGTCAGCATGAAACGGGCTCGCTGCAGTCATCACCATTAGAGGAAATGCCAGTGTGTGTCTTTGTTTTGACACTGTGATGCACAAATAACATTTCATAATTAAGATTCTTTTGCATTTAGGATATGAGTTAATTAACCCGCTAACACAACAGTTCAGTTTAAATCAATTCCTTCCACATATTTCTTCTTCTGAAAACACATTGTTGTATTGTGTCATGTTTTACCTGTCAGCCAACATGAGTGTTCATACAGGAGTGTGTGTTAAACACTGAGATCTGAGCGTTCATACAGGAGTGTGTGTTAAACACTGAGCGTTCATACAGGAGTGTGTGTTAAACACTGAGATCTGAGCGTTCATACAGGAGTGTGTGTTAAACACTGAGCGTTCATACAGGAGTGTGTGTTAAACACTGAGCGTTCATACAGGAGTGTGTGTTAAACACTGAGCGTTCATACAGGAGTGTGTGTTAAACACTGAGCGTTCATACAGGAGTGTGTGTTAAACACTGAGCGTTCATACAGGAGTGTGTGTTAAACACTGAGCGTTCACACAGGAGTGTGTGTTAAACACTGAGTGTTCACACAGGAGTGTGTGTTAAACACTGAGCGTTCATACAGGAGTGTGTGTTAAACACTGAGCGTTCACACAGGAGTGTGTGTTAAACACTGAGCGTTCACACAGGAGTGTGTGTTAAACACTGAGCGTTCACACAGGAGTGTGTGTTAAACACTGAGCGTTCACACAGGAGTGTGTGTTAAACACTGAGCGTTCACACAGGAGTGTGTGTTAAACACTGAGCGTTCATACAGGAGTGTGTGTTAAACACTGAGCGTTCACACAGGAGTGTGTGTTAAACACTGAGCGTTCATACAGGAGTGTGTGTTAAACACTGAGCGTTCATACAGGAGTGTGTGTTAAACACTGAGCGTTCACACAGGAGTGTGTGTTAAACACTGAGCGTTCACACAGGAGTGTGTGTTAAACACTGAGCGTTCATACAGGAGTGTGTGTTAAACACTGAGCGTTCATACAGGAGTGTGTGTTAAACACTGAGCGTTCACACAGGAGTGTGTGTTAAACACTGAGCGTTCATACAGGAGTGTGTGTTAAACACTGAGCGTTCACACAGGAGTGTGTGTTAAACACTGAGCGTTCATACAGGAGTGTGTGTTAAACACTGAGCGTTCACACAGGAGTGTGTGTTAAACACTGAGCGTTCATACAGGAGTGTGTGTTAAACACTGAGCGTTCACACAGGAGTGTGTGTTAAACACTGAGCGTTCATACAGGAGTGTGTGTTAAACACTGAGCGTTCATACAGGAGTGTGTGTTAAACACTGAGATCTGAGCATTCATACAGGAGTGTGTGTTAAACACTGAGCGTTCATACAGGAGTGTGTGTTAAACACTGAGCGTTCATACAGGAGTGTGTGTTAAACACTGAGATCTGAGCATTCATACAGGAGTGTGTGTTAAACACTGAGCGTTCACACAGGAGTGTGTGTTAAACACTGAGCGTTCATACAGGAGTGTGTGTTAAACACTGAGCGTTCATACAGGAGTGTGTGTTAAACACTGAGATCTGAGCATTCATACAGGAGTGTGTGTTAAACACTGAGCGTTCACACAGGAGTGTGTGTTAAACACTGAGCGTTCATACAGGAGTGTGTGTTAAACACTGAGCGTTCATACAGGAGTGTGTGTTAAACAATGAGATCTGAGCATTCATACAGGAGTGTGTGTTAAACACTGAGCGTTCACACAGGAGTGTGTGTTAAACACTGAGCGTTCATACAGGAGTGTGTGTTAAACACTGAGATCTGAGCATTCATACAGGAGTGTGTGTTAAACACTGAGCGTTCATACAGGAGTGTGTGTTAAACACTGAGCGTTCATACAGGAGTGTGTGTTAAACACTGAGCGTTCATACAGGAGTGTGTGTTAAACACTGAGCGTTCATACAGGAGTGTGTGTTAAACACTGAGCGTTCACACAGGAGTGTGTGTTAAACACTGAGCGTTCATACAGGAGTGTGTGTTAAACACTGAGCGTTCACACAGGAGTGTGTGTTAAACACTGAGCGTTCACACAGGAGTGTGTGTTAAACACTGAGCGTTCACACAGGAGTGTGTGTTAAACACTGAGCGTTCACACAGGAGTGTGTGTTAAACACTGAGCGTTCACACAGGAGTGTGTGTTAAACACTGAGCGTTCACACAGGAGTGTGTGTTAAACACTGAGCGTTCACACAGGAGTGTGTGTTAAGCACTGAGCGTTCATACAGGAGTGTGTGTTAAACACTGAGCGTTCATACAGGAGTGTGTGTTAAACACTGAGATCTGAGCGTTCATACAGGAGTGTGTGTTAAACACTGAGCGTTCATACAGGAGTGTGTGTTAAACACTGAGCGTTCACACAGGAGTGTGTGTTAAACACTGAGCGTTCACACAGGAGTGTGTGTTAAACACTGAGCGTTCATACAGGAGTGTGTGTTAAACACTGAGATCTGAGCATTCATACAGGAGTGTGTGTTAAACACTGAGCGTTCACACAGGAGTGTGTGTTAAACACTGAGCGTTCATACAGGAGTGTGTGTTAAACACTGAGCGTTCATACAGGAGTGTGTGTTAAACACTGAGCGTTCACACAGGAGTGTGTGTTAAACACTGAGCGTTCATACAGGAGTGTGTGTTAAACACTGAGCGTTCACACAGGAGTGTGTGTTAAACACTGAGCGTTCACACAGGAGTGTGTGTTAAACACTGAGCGTTCACACAGGAGTGTGTGTTAAACACTGAGCGTTCACACAGGAGTGTGTGTTAAACACTGAGCGTTCACACAGGAGTGTGTGTTAAACACTGAGCGTTCACACAGGAGTGTGTGTTAAACACTGAGCGTTCACACAGGAGTGTGTGTTAAGCACTGAGCGTTCATACAGGAGTGTGTGTTAAACACTGAGCGTTCATACAGGAGTGTGTGTTAAACACTGAGATCTGAGCGTTCATACAGGAGTGTGTGTTAAACACTGAGCGTTCATACAGGAGTGTGTGTTAAACACTGAGCGTTCACACAGGAGTGTGTGTTAAACACTGAGCGTTCACACAGGAGTGTGTGTTAAACACTGAGCGTTCACACAGGAGTGTGTGTTAAACACTGAGCGTTCACACAGGAGTGTGTGTTAAACACTGAGCGTTCATACAGGAGTGTGTGTTAAACACTGAGCGTTCATACAGGAGTGTGTGTTAAACACTGAGCGTTCACACAGGAGTGTGTGTTAAACACTGAGCGTTCACACAGGAGTGTGTGTTAAACACTGAGCGTTCACACAGGAGTGTGTGTTAAACACTGAGCGTTCACACAGGAGTGTGTGTTAAACACTGAGCGTTCACACAGGAGTGTGTGTTAAACACTGAGCGTTCACACAGGAGTGTGTGTTAAACACTGAGCGTTCACACAGGAGTGTGTGTTAAACACTGAGCGTTCACACAGGAGTGTGTGTTAAACACTGAGCGTTCACACAGGAGTGTGTGTTAAACACTGAGCGTTCACACAGGAGTGTGTGTTAAACACTGAGCGTTCATACAGGAGTGTGTGTTAAACACTGAGCGTTCACACAGGAGTGTGTGTTAAACACTGAGATCTGAGCATTCATACAGGAGTGTGTGTTAAACACTGAGCGTTCATACAGGAGTGTGTGTTAAACACTGAGATCTGAGCGTTCATACAGGAGTGTGTGTTAAACACTGAGCGTTCATACAGGAGTGTGTGTTAAACCCTGAGCGTTCACACAGGAGTGTGTGTTAAACACTGAGCGTTCATACAGGAGTGTGTGTTAAACACTGAGCGTTCACACAGGAGTGTGTGTTAAACACTGAGATCTGAGCATTCATACAGGAGTGTGTGTTAAACACTGAGCGTTCATACAGGAGTGTGTGTTAAACACTGAGCGTTCATACAGGAGTGTGTGTTAAACACTGAGCGTTCACACAGGAGTGTGTGTTAAACCCTGAGCGTTCATACAGGAGTGTGTGTTAAACACTGAGCGTTCATACAGGAGTGTGTGTTAAACACTGAGCGTTCACACAGGAGTGTGTGTTAAACACTGAGATCTGAGCATTCATACAGGAGTGTGTGTTAAACACTGAGCGTTCATACAGGAGTGTGTGTTAAACACTGAGATCTGAGCGTTCATACAGGAGTGTGTGTTAAACACTGAGCGTTCATACAGGAGTGTGTGTTAAACACTGAGCGTTCACACAGGAGTGTGTGTTAAACACTGAGATCTGAGCGTTCATACAGGAGTGTGTGTTAAACACTGAGCGTTCATACAGGAGTGTGTGTTAAACACTGAGATCTGAGCGTTCATACAGGAGTGTGTGTTAAACACTGAGCGTTCATACAGGAGTGTGTGTTAAACACTGAGATCTGAGCATTCATACAGGAGTGTGTGTTAAACACTGAGCGTTCATACAGGAGTGTGTGTTAAACACTGAGATCTGAGCGTTCATACAGGAGTGTGTGTTAAACACTGAGCGTTCATACAGGAGTGTGTGTTAAACACTGAGATCTGAGCGTTCATACAGGAGTGTGTGTTAAACACTGAGCGTTCATACAGGAGTGTGTGTTAAACACTGAGATCTGAGCATTCATACAGGAGTGTGTGTTAAACACTGAGCGTTCATACAGGAGTGTGTGTTAAACACTGAGATCTGAGCGTTCATACAGGAGTGTGTGTTAAACACTGAGCGTTCATACAGGAGTGTGTGTTAAACACTGAGCGTTCATACAGGAGTGTGTGTTAAACACTGAGCGTTCATACAGGAGTGTGTGTTAAACACTGAGCGTTCATACAGGAGTGTGTGTTAAACACTGAGCGTTCACACAGGAGTGTGTGTTAAACACTGAGCGTTCACACAGGAGTGTGTGTTAAACACTGAGCGTTCATACAGGAGTGTGTGTTAAACACTGAGCGTTCATACAGGAGTGTGTGTTAAACACTGAGCGTTCACACAGGAGTGTGTGTTAAACACTGAGCGTTCACACAGGAGTGTGTGTTAAACACTGAGCGTTCATACAGGAGTGTGTGTTAAACACTGAGCGTTCATACAGGAGTGTGTGTTAAACACTGAGCGTTCATACAGGAGTGTGTGTTAAACACTGAGCGTTCATACAGGAGTGTGTGTTAAACACTGAGCGTTCACACAGGAGTGTGTGTTAAACACTGAGCGTTCACACAGGAATGTGTGTTAAACACTGAGCGTTCATACAGGAGTGTGTGTTAAACACTGAGCGTTCATACAGGAGTGTGTGTTAAACACTGAGCGTTCATACAGGAGTGTGTGTTAAACACTGAGCGTTCATACAGGAGTGTGTGTTAAACACTGAGCGTTCATACAGGAGTGTGTGTTAAACACTGAGTGTTCACACAGGAGTGTGTGTTAAACACTGAGCGTTCACACAGGAGTGTGTGTTAAACACTGAGCGTTCACACAGGAGTGTGTGTTAAACACTGAGCGTTCATACAGGAGTGTGTGTTAAACACTGAGCGTTCATACAGGAGTGTGTGTTAAACACTGAGATCTGAGTGTTCATACAGGAGTGTGTGTTAAACACTGAGCGTTCATACAGGAGTGTGTGTTAAACACTGAGATCTGAGTGTTCATACAGGAGTGTGTGTTAAACACTGAGCGTTCATACAGGAGTGTGTGTTAAACACTGAGCGTTCACACAGGAGTGTGTGTTAAACACTGAGCGTTCACACAGGAGTGTGTGTTAAACACTGAGCGTTCATACAGGAGTGTGTGTTAAACACTGAGCGTTCATACAGGAGTGTGTGTTAAACACTGAGCGTTCACACAGGAGTGTGTGTTAAACACTGAGCGTTCACACAGGAGTGTGTGTTAAACACTGAGCGTTCATACAGGAGTGTGTGTTAAACACTGAGCGTTCATACAGGAGTGTGTGTTAAACACTGAGCGTTCATACAGGAGTGTGTGTTAAACACTGAGCGTTCATACAGGAGTGTGTGTTAAACACTGAGCGTTCACACAGGAGTGTGTGTTAAACACTGAGCGTTCATACAGGAATGTGTGTTAAACACTGAGCGTTCATACAGGAGTGTGTGTTAAACACTGAGCGTTCATACAGGAGTGTGTGTTAAACACTGAGCGTTCATACAGGAGTGTGTGTTAAACACTGAGCGTTCATACAGGAGTGTGTGTTAAACACTGAGCGTTCATACAGGAGTGTGTGTTAAACACTGAGTGTTCACACAGGAGTGTGTGTTAAACACTGAGCGTTCACACAGGAGTGTGTGTTAAACACTGAGCGTTCACACAGGAGTGTGTGTTAAACACTGAGCGTTCATACAGGAGTGTGTGTTAAACACTGAGCGTTCATACAGGAGTGTGTGTTAAACACTGAGATCTGAGTGTTCATACAGGAGTGTGTGTTAAACACTGAGCGTTCATACAGGAGTGTGTGTTAAACACTGACATCTGAGTGTTCATACAGGAGTGTGTGTTAAACACTGAGCGTTCACACAGGAGTGTGTGTTAAACACTGAGATCTGAGTGTTCATACAGGAGTACTCAATTTAGTTCTGTACTCTGAATTTTAATTTAATTACATTTTTACGCAAATATATTTTAGAAGACTATCCGTCCGACTCGATGTAAAAACACATTGAAGTCAAGATGGCGCCGAGGATGGCCGCTACGTCGCGAGCTCTGCTGAAACATTGTAGTTTTTTGTTTGTTCTGTTTATAGCTTTTGTGTTTTTTCTCTTGGATGTTGTCTGCCTCACTACGTACGACAGACAGACACTTTTGGACATTGGTTCGGCAATCGCACACCGAAAACCGGACTTTAAATTCTTTAGTGACGAACCGCCGTTTACAAACACAGCAGCGGAACCTTTTGTCTGGGCGGCCCGACCGCGGAAACGCGGCCGGAGAAGAGGGAAGAGAGCCGGCGTACTCATCAGAGTAAGACGCCGCACAAACCGACCCCCGCTTCCCAGTATTTTACTGGCTAATGTTCAGTCTCTGGACAATAAACTCTGCGAGCTGAGAGCGCGGATCTCTTTCCAGCGAGACACGAGGGACTGCTGCATTATCTGCCTTACAGAAACTTGGATGTCCGCTGAGATTCCAGATTCGGCCATCGAAACCACGGGGTTCTCCTTGCACCGGATGGACAGAGAAAAAGATATCTCAGGGAAAAGCAAAGGCGGGGGTGTGTGTTTTATGATCAACCGATCCTGGTGTGATCAGAGGAACGTACATTCTATCAAGTCTTTCTGTTCTCCTGATCTGGAATTTCTCACGGTTCTGTGCCGACCATTCTGGCTACCGAGGGAATTCACCGCGGTCATCATCACAGCTGTGTATATTCCCCCACAAGCCGACACAGACCGGGCACTAAAGGAACTGTATAGGACAGTGAGTGAGCAGGAAACCGCGCATCCTGAGGCTGCGTTTATTGTGACCGGGGACTTTAACAAAGCCAACTTCAAGCGCATCGCACCCAAATACCACCAACATGTTAACTTCAACACGCGAGGGAACCGTGTTTTGGATCACTGTTACTCTCCCTTCAAGGATTGTTACAAGTCCCTCCCACGCCCACCATTCGGCAAATCAGATCACGCTTCCATCCTCCTTTTGCCCGCATATAGGCAAAGACTCAAACAGGAAGCACCCGCCCTCAGAACCATCCAGTGCTGGTCGGACCAATCAGACTCTATGCTCCAAGACTGTTTTGATCACGCGGACTGGGAGATGTTCCGGTCGGCCTCTGATGACGACATCGAGGTCTACGCTGATAGCGTAACATGTTTAATCAGGAAGTGCGTAGAAGACGTTTTTCCGACCAGAACAATTCGGTTGTACCCAAACCAGAAGCCGTGGCTAAATGGGGATGTTCGCGCGGCACTCAATGCGCGGACCTCCACTTTTAACTCCGGTAATGCGGAGGAGCATAAACAAGCAAGTTATGCCCTCCGGAAAACCATCAGAGCAACAAAACGCCAGTACAGGGACAAGATTGAAGAACAGTTCAACACCACCGACTCCAGAAGCATGTGGAGGGGAATTAACACCATCACGGACTATAAAGGGAACACAAACTCCACCGTGAACACCGCTGCCTCTCTCCCGGACGAGCTCAACACCTTCTATGCTCGCTTTGAGGGAACTAACACCGCCCTCGCGGAGAGAGAGCTCGCGGCTGAAGATACAGAGGTTAGTGCACTCTCTGTATCTGTCGCGGATGTAACCCGATCCTTCCGGCAGGTGAACGTCCGTAAAGCTGCGGGTCCAGACGGCATTCCAGGCCGCGTGATCAGAGCGTGCGCGCACCAACTGGCTGGAGTTTTCACGGACATTTTTAACCTGTCCCTCTCCCTGTCCGTGGTCCCCACATGCTTCAAAACGTCCACCATTGTGCCTGTACCAAAGCAGTCAAAAACCACCTGCTTAAACGACTGGCGTCCTGTTGCTCTGACCCCCATCATCAGCAAATGCTTTGAGAGACTAGTCAGAAACCACATCTGCTCTGTTCTCCCCCCCTCACTGGACCCACTGCAGTTTGCATACCGCACAAACCGCTCCACTGATGATGCCATTTCATCCACTATACACACTGCTCTCTCCCACCTGGAAAAGAGGAACACGTATGTGAGAATGCTGTTTGTGGACTACAGCTCAGCATTCAACACCATTGTGCCCTCCATACTTGACATTAAACTCCGCGCTCTAGGCTTAAACAGCCTGTTATGCAGCTGGATCCTGGACTTCCTGTCAAACAGACGCCAGGTGGTCAGAATGGGCAGTAACATCTCCTCATCACTGACTCTCAACACTGGAGCCCCTCAGGGCTGTGTTCTCAGCCCACTCCTGTACTCCTTGTACACACATGACTGTGTGGCAACCCACAGCTCCAACACCATCATCAAGTTTACTGACGATACGACGGTGGTAGGTCTTATCACCGACAATGATGAAACGGCCTACAGAGAGGAGGTGCACACTCTGACACGGTGGTGTCAGGAGCACAACCTCTCCCTCAACGTCAGCAAGACCAAGGAGCTGGTGGTCGACTTCAGGAGGAACGAGAGAGAACACCGCCCCATCACCATCAATGGAGCACCGGTGGAGAGAGTCAGCAGCTTCAAGTTCCTCGGTGTCCACATCACAGAGGAACTCTCATGGTCCGTCCACTCCGAGGCCGTTGTGAAGAAGGCTCATCAGCGCCTTTTCTTCCTGCGACGGCTGAGGAGGTTTGGAATGAACCGCCACATCCTCACACGCTTCTACAGCAGCACCATAGAGAGTCTGCTGACTGGCTGCATCACCACCTGGTACGGCAACAGTACCGCCCGCAGCCGCAAAGCCCTGCAAAGGGTAGTGCGCACGGCCAGCTGCATCATCGGAGGTGAGCTTCCCTTCCTCCAGGACATTTACGCCAGGCGGTGTGTGAAGAGAGCTCAGAGGATCATCAGAGACTCTAGCCACCCGAACCATGGGCTGCTCTCACTGCTGCCATCAGGCAGACGGTACCGCAGCATCAGAACACGCACCAGCCGACTCCAGAACAGCTTCTTCCCACAAGCAATCAGACTACTTAACTCCTGATCCATCAGGATCATAACACACACTGGACAGAATATCACTCAGCACAACCCACTGTAGATACACACACATTATATACACATTTATTTATCATACAGCATCTATTGCACTTTGGATTTCAATTTGTGAACATATTGTATACTGTACATTGTATATTATTACTATAGCTTAATGTATACTGTTATTGTTTAATGTATGTTTAGTGTATATTGTTTTAAGTATATGTATATTGTAAGTATGTGTATATTGTTTAAAGCTGTGAGAACTACACTCACATTGTGTAAATTATTTATTGTTTATTGTAGTGTATACTGTGCTGTGAGTAATTGTGTGCGCATCAGATGTGTAATCTGTTGTTGCTTTAAAGGTTGTACATGTCATGTCATGACTACTATGTTGCTCGGAACTGCACCTAAGAATTTCACCTACTGTTGCACTTGTGCATATGTAGAGTGACAATAAAGTGATTGGATTTGATTTGATTGACATATGCAACCAAATGCATGCAAACAATTTACTCTATCACAGAAAAAGAGCCAAAGCTCCTGACTGTCCGGCTTCTGCCCGCCGGCTCCAGCTTTACTGTCCTCACTCCTGACCGCTGTCCTGACCCGGTTTCATCGCTGGCTGTGGAAGTTCCTCCCTGACCATCTGAGGCCCTACAGACTACAGATGATTTTAAACAAAATCTAAAAGCATCTCTTTTTTAAAGCAGCGTATCACTGAATGTGCTTAAATTGACCTTGATTTTAATTGTATCACTGATGCCCTGTAGCACTTTGAGATTTCTGTAATATAAAGTGCAATATAAATGAAATGTATTATTATTATTCTTACTCTCACGAGGGCAACCAAAGTTTCTGACATGTCAGAAATTCATCCCACCATCCGATTGGCGGTCAGCAGAGGTTGGTCGCCTCTCGTTTCCCGCTGTACACGGCCGACAAATGATTCCAGACTCAAAGGAGAGAGTCGTACGACTCCACGAACATCGCAGTGTGTGCCCGGCTGACCCGCGGGTGAACAGATGAGCAGTGTGTGCCCGGCTGACCCGCGGGTGAACAGATGAGCAGTGTGTGCCCGGCTGACCCGCGGGTGAACAGATGAGCAGTGTGTGCCCGGCTGACCCGCGGGTGAACAGATGAGCAGTGTGTGCCCGGCTGACCTGCGGGCGAACAGATGAGCAGTGTGTGCCCGGCTGACCTGCGGGCGAACAGATGAGCAGTGTGTGCCCGGCTGACTCGCGGGTGAACAGATGAGCAGTGTGTGCCCGGCTGACCCACGGGTGAACAGATGAGCAGTGTGTGCCCGGCTGACCCGCGGGTGAACAGATGAGCAGTGTGTGCCCGGCTGACCCGCGGGTGAACAGATGAGCAGTGTGTGCCCGGCTGACTCGCGGGTGAACAGATGAGCAGTGTGTGCCCGGCTGACCCGCGGGCGAACAGATGAGCAGTGTGTGCCCGGCTGACCCGCGGGCGAACAGATGAGCAGTGTGTGCCCGGCTGACCCGCGGGTGAACAGATGAGCAGTGTGTGCCCGGCTGACCCGCGGGTGAACAGATGAGCAGTGTGTGCCCGGCTGACCCGCGGGTGAACAGATGAGCAGTGTGTGCCCGGCTGACTCGCGGGTGAACAGATGAGCAGTGTGTGCCCGGCTGACCCACGGGTGAACAGATGAGCAGTGTGTGCCCGGCTGACTCGCGGGCGAACAGATGAGCAGTGTGTGCCCGGCTGACCCGCGGGTGAACAGATGAGCAGTGTGTGCCCGGCTGACCCGCGGGTGAACAGATGAGCAGTGTGTGCCCGGCTGACCCGTGGGTGAACAGATGAGCAGTGTGTGCCCGGCTGACCCACTGGTGAACAGATGAGCAGTGTGTGCCCGGCTGACTCGCGGGCGAACAGATGAGCAGTGTGTGCCCGGCTGACCCGCTGGTGAACAGATGAGCAGTGTGTGCCCGGCTGACCCGCGGGTGAACAGATGAGCAGTGTGTGCCCGGCTGACTCGCGGGTGAACAGATGAGCAGTGTGTGCCCGGCTGACTCGCGGGCGAACAGATGAGCAGTGTGTGCCCGGCTGACCCGCAGGCGAACAGATGAGCAGTGTGTGCCCGGCTGACCCGCGGGCGAACAGATGAGCAGTGTGTGCCCGGCTGACCCGCAGGTGAACAGATGAGCAGTGTGTGCCCGGCTGACCCGCAGGTGAACAGATGAGCAGTGTGTGCCCGGCTGACCCGCGGGCGAACAGATGAGCAGTGTGTGCCCGGCTGACCCGCAGGTGAACAGATGAGCAGTGTGTGCCCGGCTGACCCGCGGGTGAACAGATGAGCAGTGTGTGCCCGGCTGACCCGCAGGCGAACAGATGAGCAGTGTGTGCCCGGCTGACCCGCAGGCGAACAGATGAGCAGTGTGTGCCCGGCTGACTCGCGGGCGAACAGATGAGCAGTGTGTGCCCGGCTGACCCGCAGGTGAACAGATGAGCAGTGTGTGCCCGGCTGACTCGCGGGCGAACAGATGAGCAGTGTGTGCCCGGCTGACTCGCGGGCGAACAGATGAGCAGTGTGTGCCCGGCTGACCCGCGGGTGAACAGATGAGCAGTGTGTGCCCGCCTGACCCGCGGGTGAACAGATGAGCAGTGTGTGCCCGGCTGACCCGCGGGTGAACAGATGAGCAGTGTGTGCCCGCCTGACTCGCGGGCGAACAGATGAGCAGTGTGTGCCCGGCTGACCTGCGGGTGAACAGATGAGCAGTGTGTGCCCGGCTGACCCGCGGGCGAACAGATGAGCAGTGTGTGCCCGGCTGACCCGCGGGTGAACAGATGAGCAGTGTGTGCCCGGCTGACTCGCGGGTGAACAGATGAGCAGTGTGTGCCCGGCTGACCCGCGGGTGAACAGATGAGCAGTGTGTGATCGGCTGACCCGCGGGCGAACAGATGAGCAGTGTGTGCCCGCCTGACCCGCGGGTGAACAGATGAGCAGTGTGTGCCCGGCTGACCCGCGGGTGAACAGATGAGCAGTGTGTGCCCGGCTGACCCGCGGGTGAACAGATGAGCAGTGTGTTTGAGATCTAAACACGAGGAGCTGGACGGGAACATGAGAACTGCGTCCGGCTGAGACTCGCAGAACACACTCGCGTTGCGCCGGGAGTCTCAATGATCCGAGTGTGTGTGAGGGCCGATGTCTTACGCTCTGCCATCTACTTTTACACATTATGGCCTGGAAATGAACTATAAGCAGTGACAAACTCCAGTTAATGAGATTACACACATTCTGCCTTCTGTTCTCCCGTCTGTCAGTAAAGACTGAAGTGTCAGGAATGGTTCCTGAGAGAAGGGATCATCAAGAAATGCAATACATTTTGAATGAGTCTCTGAGTGGCTATTCCAGTGCAATGCATACTTTAACTTTTAATATTGTGAGTTAATATTTAAGTCACGGCGTAAGGAATATCTGACGGAATAACCCCACCCCATAATCTCAATATTCATTCATTTCACATTAAACTGAGCGTTTAAAAACTCATAGTGTGCACTACATTCTCTAGGGCTCACTAATATCTGAACGATGTATAAAAGATGAATCATATGGATCTATCTATCTATCTATCTATCTATCTATCTATCTATCTATCTATCTATCTATCTATCTATCTATCTATCTATCTATCTATCTATCTATCTATCTATCTATCTATCTATCTATCTATCTATCTATCTATCTATCTATCGATCCATCTATATATCCATCCATCCGTCCATCCGTCCATCTGAACAGTTTGTCCATATCTCCAGTAGTGTCCACAGCCACATGTGTGTTTTGAGCACCCTAACCCTAAGCCGCTGATTCTTCAGCTCTGTGTGTTTCTCTAGTTGCTCTAGAATCTCATGTTCATATCTGATCAATGGCACATAAAGTAATGAAGAGTTAAATCACTGACCTCTGCCGTTTAATGCAGTGCTTCAGACGGTGTGTGTTCTCTCATGAGTCCAGCCGCTGTCTGCTCCTCTCCTGACCGGAGGCTGTGTTATTCTCTGGGTTAGGGAGGGACTGACCGCCGTCAGGAATCCCAGGAATGCTGTTATTCCTAACTCACACTCTGTTTCTGTTCTGTGTGGACTCAGGGATGTGTGTTCTCTCAGTCTTCTCACCTCTGACTGCAGGGATGGTCATGACTGCTGTTCATATAGAGCACATTACTCAGATCAGGAGTTTGTGTGTGTGGATCTGTCCATTATAATGATCTGATGGAGCGATCGATGAGTCTCTGAACCTCCCAAACACTGAAACGACGGCTTCTGAAACTCTCACGCCACTGCTGCTCAACGGATAGACCTGCCTTTAATCGCACTCTTTCATTTCATAAAAGTGTATTTATGCTTCTATATAATTATATTATATATCGTTTTTTTATTCGCTTTGGTGCTATTTTCACAAGTAAGGTGTACATTTTCAAAACTCTCAGTGCTAAAGTCCAGACGGATCACACTCGTCTTTCATTCAGCTGCACGTATCTTCAGTCCACATGACCATCGTTTCAAACTCAAGATTATTGTCATTTGTCGCTTTGGTACATTTCTCGAATCATCCACGACATTTGCAAAACAGTGCATTTCTCAAAACAATCCGTACAAATACAAAACACCACGGATGACCTGCAAAAGTCAGTCTTGCTCAAAATCCGTAGTTCATCTCTCAGAAGTAAACATGAGTGTCGATGAACAGGCCAGTGCCATCAGACGGACAGGCAACCGTGTTGGCCAATCAGAGATAACCATACATTGACGTAATTTCCTGTGAGAAGATGGCAGCGGTAAGATGTGGTTTAAATCGTCACAGATAGTCATACTTTTATATATGAGATTAAAGCTTTATATATCGTAGATATGTATATTACAATAGCTTATTAAAAAACGATCATCATTTATTTCCTTTGCGGTTATATCTTGCAGCTTTAGTAATTATTTAATTGTTGTTTAACAGACACATGTTACTGTGAGACGCAGCGATGACCACGAGTGCATCGAAGGCGGGGCCTACAGAGGTGGCCGTTTGTGTCCGTTTTGTGCCACCCCTGTTTATAGACCACGCGAAAGACAAAACGTTCTCATTTGCAAAGCCACAGTCTTCGCGCGGTTCACCATGAACGTAAGTACAAGTTTAGTTTTGTATTATGCATGTTACATTTAGATAGTTTATTGCATTAATTTCTTGTGTAGGTGACTGGAAGTCTGTTGTCCAGATGTGAGGAAGATGTGCAGAGTGGAGCTGGAGCTCAGCAGCGGTGAACACACTGATACTGTGGCACTGCTACTACAGCATGAAGGAATGGATGAAAAAAGAGATTTGTGTGGGTTCTTTCTCTCTTTCTTTCTCTCTTTCTTTCTACTTTTGAACCCAAGCTTGAAAAATTAAATTGATTTAAAAACTGAATAAATGTTTTAGTGGATAAAGCTGTCTGTGTTGCTAAATGTCCCTCAACAGAAGGTTACTAAACAATTATCTTTTTATTTTATCAGCCATATAACTTGTCTCAGAATCAGACACAATAGTTGTTAGTGTAAAGCTTAACAAGGGTTCATGAAACTGAGCAGTAGGCTATTTATTCATCTTTGTTGGTATTAGGTCTAACAAATACAGCTGTTGGTGTTCAGTAAAGGAGTTTAATGTGTATTAGTCCGCTGAATTTAACATTAACAAAGAATATTTTTTTCATCATTAATTTTGATGGTTAATGAACTTCGACCCAAACTCGCTTTGATGATGTCAGTAATCCGCGCCATGCAGAAGTTCCGATTGTACTGTTGAAAGTGTGTATATATATATAATATTTTTTTTAAATCGAATATTCTTCATATCATTAACGTTGTTTTTATTTTAAAATAATGGAATTTGTTTTAATGGGATTCGGTTTGATTTATTGCTTCCTTTTAAGAGTATAAGAACAGGCAGCTTTCGCAACCAATGAGAAACCGTCCGGCACGCCCATTACCGTCCGACCAATGAGAAACCGTCCGGCACGCCCATTACCGTCCGACCAATGAGAAACCGTCTGGCACGCCCCTTACCGTCCGACCAATGAGAAACCGTCTGGCACGCCCCTTACCGTCCGACCAATGAGAAACCGTCCGGCACGCTCTTTACCGTCCGACCAATGAGAAACCGTCCGGCACGCCCCTTACCGTCCGACCAATGAGAAACCGTCTGGCACGCCCCTTACCGTCCGACCAATGAGTAACCGTCTGGCACGCTCCTTACCGTCCGACCAATGAGAAACCGTCTGGCACGCTCCTTACCGTCCGACCAATGAGTAACCGTCTGGCACGCTCCTTACCGTCCGACCAATGAGAAACCGTCCGGCACGCCCCTTACCGTCCGACCAATGAGAAACCGTCTGGCACGCCCCTTACCGTCCGACCAATGAGTAACCGTCTGGCACGCTCCTTACCGTCCGACCAATGAGAAACCGTCCGGCACGCTCTTTACCGTCCGACCAATGAGAAACCGTCCGGCACGCCCCTTACCGTCCGACCAATGAGAAACCGTCTGGCACGCCCCTTACCGTCCGACCAATGAGAAACCGTCTGGCACGCTCCTTACCGTCCGACCAATGAGAAACCGTCCGGCACGCCCATTACCGTCCGACAATGAGAAACCGTCTGGCACGCCCCTTACCGTCCGACCAATGAGAAACCGTCTGGCACGCCCCTTACCGTCCGACCAATGAGAAACAGTCTGGCACGCTCCTTACCGTCCGACCAATGAGAAACCGTCCGGCACGCCCATTACCGTCCGACCAATGAGAAACCGTCTGGCACGCCCCTTACCGTCCGACCAATGAGAAACCGTCCGGCACGCCCCTTACCGTCCGACCAATGAGAAACCGTCTGGCACGCTCCTTACCGTCCGACCAATGAGAAACCGTCCGGCACGCCCCTTACCGTCCGACCAATGAGAAACCGTCCGGCACGCCCCTTACCGTCCGACCAATGAGAAACCGTCTGGCACGCCCCTTACCGTCCGACCAATGAGAAACCGTCTGGCACGCCCCTTACCATCCGACCAATGAGAAACCGTCTGGCACGCCCCTTACCGTCCGACCAATGAGAAACCGTCTGGCACGCCCCTTACCGTCCGACCAATGAGAAACCGTCCGGCACGCTCCTTACCGTCCGACCAATGAGAAACCGTCCGGCACGCCCCTTACCGTCCGACCAATGAGAAACCGTCCGGCACGCCCCTTACCGTCCGACCAATGAGAAACCGTCCAGCACGCCCCTTACCGTCCGACCAATGAGAAACCGTCCGGCACGCCCATTACCGTCCGACCAATGAGAAACCGTCCAGCACGCCCCCTTATGTCCGGCACGCCCCCTACTGTCCAGCACGCCCCCTACTGTCCAGCATGCACCCTACTGTCCAGCACGCCCCTACTGTCCAGCACGCCCCCTACTGTCCGGCACGCCCCTACTGTCCAGCATGCACCCTACTGTCCAGCACGCCCCCTACTGTCCAGCACGCCCCTACTGTCCAGCATGGACCCTACTGTCCAGCACGCCCCCTACTGTCCAGAACGCCCCTACTGTCCAGCACGCCCCCTACTGTCCGGCACGCCCCTACTGTCCAGCACGCCCCCTACTGTCCGGCACGCCCCTACTGTCCGGCACGCCCCCTACTGTCCAGCACGCCCCCTACTGTCCGGCACGCCCCCTACTGTCCAGCACGCCCCCTACTGTCCAGCACGCCCCTACTGTCCGGCACGCACCCTACTGTCCAGCACGCCCCCTACTGTCCAGCACGCCCCCTACTGTCCAGCACGCCCCCTACTGTCCGGCACGCCCCTACTGTCCAGCACGCCCCTACTGTCCGGCACGCACCCTACTGTCCTGCACGCACCCTACTGTCCAGCACGCCCCCTACTGTCCAGCACGCCCCCTACTGTCCGGCACGCACCCTACTGTCCAGCACGCACCCTACTGTCCAGCACGCCCCCTACTGTCCAGCACGCCCCCTACTGTCCGGCACGTCCCTACTGTCCAGCACGCCCCCTACTGTCCAGCACGCCCCTACTGTCCGGCACGCACCCTACTGTCCAGCACGCACCCTACTGTCCAGCACACCCCCTACTGTCCGGCACGCACCCTACTGTCCAGCACGCCCCCTACTGTCCGGCACGCCCCTACTGTCCAGCACGCCCCCTACTGTCCAGCACGCCCCCTACTGTCCAGCACGCCCCCTACTGTCCGGCACGCACCCTACTGTCCAGCACGCACCCTACTGTCCAGCACGCCCCCTACTGTCCAGCACGCCCCCTACTGTCCGGCACGTCCCTACTGTCCAGCACGCCCCCTACTGTCCAGCACGCCCCTACTGTCCGGCACGCACCCTACTGTCCAGCACGCCCCCTACTGTCCAGCACGCCCCCTACTGTCCAGCACGCCCCTACTGTCCGGCACGCCCCCTACTGTCCGGCACGCCCCCTACTGTCCAGCACGCCCCCTACTGTCCGGCACGCCCCCTACTGTCCGGCACGCCCCCTACTGTCCAGCACGCCCCCTACTGTCCAGCATGCCCCCTACTGTCCAGCACGCCCCTACTGTCCAGCACGCCCCCTACTGTCCGGCACGCCCCCTACTGCCCGGCACGCCCCTAATGTCCGGCACACCCCCTACTGTCCAGCACGCCCCCTACTGTCCAGCACGCCCCTACTGTCCAGCACGCCCCCTACTGTCCAGCACCCCCCTACTGTCCGGCACGCCCCCTACTGTCCAGCACGCCCCTACTGTCCAGCACGCCCCTACTGTCCGGCACGCCCCTACTGTCCAGCACGCCCCTACTGTCCGGCACGCCAGCACGCCCCCTACTGTCCGGCACGCCAGCACGCCCCCTACTGTCCAGCACGCCCCCTACTGTCCGGCACGCCAGCACGCCCCCTACTGTCCAGCACGCCCCCTACTGTCCAGCATGCCCCCTACTGTCCAGCACGCCCCTACTGTCCAGCACGCCCCTACTGTCCGGCACGCCAGCACGCCCCCTACTGTCCAGCACGCCCCCTACTGTCCAGCACGCCCCCTACTGTCCGGCACGCCCCCTACTGTCCAGCACGCCCCTACTGTCCAGCACGCCCCTACTGTCCGGCACGCCCCCTACTGTCCGGCATGCCCCTACTGTCCAGCACGCCCCTACTGTCCAGCACGCCCCCTACTGTCCAGCACGCCCCCTACTGTCCGGCACGCCCCCTATTGTCCGGCACGCCCCTACTGTCCAGCACGCCCCCTACTGTCCGGCACGCCCCTACTGTCCAGCACGCCCCTACTGTCCGGCACGCCAGCACGCCCCCTACTGTCCGGCACGCCAGCACGCCCCCTACTGTCCAGCACGCCCCCTACTGTCCGGCACGCCAGCACGCCCCCTACTGTCCAGCACGCCCCCTACTGTCCAGCATGCCCCCTACTGTCCAGCACGCCCCTACTGTCCAGCACGCCCCTACTGTCCGGCACGCCAGCACGCCCCCTACTGTCCAGCACGCCCCCTACTGTCCAGCACGCCCCCTACTGTCCAGCACGCCCCTACTGTCCAGCACGCCCCCTACTGTCCGGCACGCCCCCTACTGCCCGGCACGCCCCTAATGTCCGGCACGCCCCCTACTGTCCGGCACGCCCCTACTGTCCAGCACGCCTCCTACTGTCCAGCACGCCCCCTACTGTCCGGCACGCCCCTACTGTCCAGCACGCCCCTACTGTCCGGCACGCCCCTACTGTCCGGCACGCCCCTACTGTCCAGCACGCCCCTACTGTCCAGCACGCCCCTACTGTCCAGCACGCCCCTACTGTCCAGCACGCCCCTACTGTCCGGCACGCACCCTACTGTCCAGCACGCCCCTACTGTCCGGCACGCCCCTACTGTCCGGCACGCCCCTACTGTCCGGCACGCCCCTACTGTCCAGCACGCCCCTACTGTCCAGCACGCCCCCTACTGTCCAGCACCCCCCTACTGTCCAGCACGCCCCCTACTGTCCAGCACGCCCCTACTGTCCAGCACGCCCCTACTGTCCAGCACGCCCCCTACTGTCCGGCACGCCCCTACTGTCCAGCACGCCCCTACTGTCCAGCACGCCCCCTACTGTCCGGCACGCCCCTACTGTCCGGCACGCCCCTACTGTCCAGCACGCCCCTACTGTCCGCCACGCCCCCTACTGTCCAGCACGCCCCCTACTGTCCGCCACGCCCCCTACTGTCCAGCACGCCCCCTACTGTCCAGCACGCCCATAACTCCCAGCTGCAGTTCCCCATACTTGCCCCCTGGCCTAACCCAACACACCCACATCTAAAATTGTTGTTGCTTATTTATTAGAATGCAATGTTACACGGGTCAAACCATGCAGAGCGGAGTCACTCATGATCATGATCAGTCTCCGCCCCTGAGTGAAGGGATTCTGAGAGTGAGACCTTAACATGCTAACCAACAGCATTAATGAGGGCATACAGGACCATTAAGGGACAGAGTAGGCGGATAATCCTGTGTGTGTGTGTGTGTGTGTGTGTGACTGATCTCTGATATGAGGAGTGTGTGTGTGTGACTGATCTCTGATATGAGGAGTGTGTGTGTGTGACTGATCTCTGATATGAGGAGTGTGTGTGTGTGACTGATCTCTGATATGAGGAGTGTGTGTGTGTGACTGATCTTTGATATGAGGAGTGTGTGTGTGTGGCTCAATCCTTCGATCGCGCGCTGGTTCTTACGCAATGGCGTCATTCGCCGTGGCCCCGCCCCCACGCAGGCGCGTGCCCGCGCTCTCTCCCGGTCCCGCGCTCTCTCGTCAGGCTGACGGTCGTGTCTCGGTTCAGCGCTGGTATAAAAGCTGTCGGTGTTTCGCGGGATCATGTCTGTGTCACCGGACAAACGGCGGAAGATGGAGTCCGCGCTGGAGCAGATCAAGAGATACACGGTGGTCGTCGCGGACACGGGAGACTTCAACGGTAACGTGAATAGCTTTAGTAGAGGTTTCCGTTACCGAATCTGTGTGAGAAGAGCCGTTACTTCATTAATCCCCGAACCTGCTGCTAACGGACACTCTAACCCGCGGATGTGCTCTTGATCCCCTCAGAGGGAAGTTTGGCCGGTGTTTGCTAATGTTTGCTAGTGTTTGTGGAAGTGCATCTGCTTTGAGGAACCGGAGTCTCGCGCTTCTGCAACCGTTACCCGGGCCGCTGGCTTCATTTATCCACTTTAATGATCTGCATGAGTGGACTCGGATCAGGGTGAAACATGTGATCCTCCGGTAATTAGTTTAATGTAAACCAAATCGACTGGGACGGAAAAATACTCGCGTGGGCTCGTCATGCTGAGACCCGGAAGCGAAGCTCGGATTGGCTGGACGAACACGGCTCATCTTATGAATATTAATCGTTCTACTTGACAGCTTACCTGATTGGCCTAGAGGCAGAGCATATTAATGAGCACTAGTCACCCGACGAATTACCGAATGCGTTGCTTTATGAATATTAATGACCTTACTTCATATTCATGAGTTTGTCTGGTTTTGTATTTGTGCGAGAAGGAAGTTCTGTAATAAGACCTCAGTTAAAGTGGTTAAAACACCAGAACATTCAGTCTTATGCGTTTAATTTTTTAATGACACAAAACCACAAAATCAATTTCCTATCACTAATATTGATGTGAAGCCTTATTTTCACTCACAGAGCTTTGTAAAAGTGTTTAGATGACTATCTCAGACTCGTCCAGACACAGGATGAGCTGCGGATGAAGGCCAGAGTCCAGCGCTCGCTGTGGGCCGGGTCGGACGGGTCAGAGTCCAGCGCTCGCTGTGGGCCGGGTCGGACGGGTCAGAGTCCAGCGCTCGCTGTGGGCCGGGTCGGACGGGTCAGGCGGGTCAGCCGCTGGATCATCCGCTCTCATTGCCTCAGACTCTTGTGAAACGCACAGATTTCAGTGTTTGCTTTACACAAGGAAGCCAGACGGGATAAAACTCCCTTTGTGTTTCTGCGCTGTCATCATGATCCGCCAGATCCCCATTGACAAGTTCCTGAAAACTGACACACACACACACACACACACACACACACACACACACACACACACACACACACCTCCAGAATAAAAAGACTTGGCAAAATGTTCTAATCTTTACTATCAAATGAAAAGCTAAAGCCCTTTGTGTGTGTTTGAATGTTTGATTGTGTTGTCGTCTGTCAGACCTGCTTCATCAGCTCTAGTGATTGTCCAGCTAAAGTTTAATTGAGATCTTCCTCCGTCTACTGACATGAGGTCTTATAAACATCCTGTGCGTTTCAGAACTCTAACCCTTTTATTGAAACCATGTTCAGAAAACGGCTCGTTTGGTCACATTAGTGCAGAATCAGATCAACGCCCACTTCTTTGGCCCCGCCCACTTGCTCGGCCGTGAGATGAACATTTATTCTATTTTTTTAACCCTATCTGCTCCACCCCTGCGGTCCGCTTTTGTCCCGTGGCAGTTCATGCCGTATGCCACAGTCAGGTGACCGGTCTCAAGCCCGACAACATTTCTAACCAGCATGCACTGCTTCAGGTCAGCCGCCGATCGCTCTGTGCAGCGCTGCATGAAGCCAAACGTGTGTGTGTGTGTGTGTGGGTTAGGAACAGGGTTAGGGTCTGGGCAGTGTCAGTTACTGGTCAGATGTCCAGCTGTATGTATGGGTAGATCTACTTTTGCTCCAGCCGTGACCGCAGTCCTTTAATCACGGATATCCGCTTCTGATTGGTTTATATATTGTTTGTGTGACCGTGAACAGGAGATCATGTCCACCTAACCCTGACGGCCCTGTTTTCTCCTCGGCAGCTATTGAAGAGTACAAGCCTCAGGATGCCACCACCAATCCGTCTCTCATTCTGGCGGCAGCTAAAATGTCCGCTTACCAGCCCCTGGTGGAGCAGGCCATCAAATACGGCACGGCTAACGGCGGGTGAGACTGTCCTTTCCTCTGACCGCGGGCTAAAGTCACTGCTCACTCGATGAAAGGTTAGAAACAGGACTGTTGTGCACAGATACAGCTCTAATGTACATTTATTTCTTCAGGAGTGAGGAAGAACAGGTGACCAATGCCATGGACAAGCTGTTCGTGAGCTTCGGTCTGGAAATCTTAAAGAAGGTTCCCGGCCGGGTCTCCACTGAAGTCGATGCCAGGTAAGAGTCGGGTACCATCACATGATCCGTGTAAGGGAACACGGTTCAAACGGTTTGTATTACAGTGTTTTGATAAATAAACCGTGGCGTTTATGAATGTATTTTCTGTTGATGTATTGTTCAGGGAATATCCTCCATTTAAGGATGTAGTGTTGAGGATATGAAAACATGTTGTGCACCCAAATAACAATGATGTGTTGTCTTCACAAAGCTAAACTGAGCTAGCCACCCTTTACACACGTCATGCTAACAGTCCAGTGCCGTGAAAAGGTACTAAATGATGAAGAGTAAACATTTAAATATAATAAATAGTTAGGGTTGGGAAGTGCAAAAACATGAACTAATAATTCATAAATGATTTGTGAAGATGTATGAATAGAAGACTGCATCTGAAGACAGACCAACTGTGGGACTTATACAGACTGAACATTAGGGATGAGACGGATTGGAAACTTCACATCACGATTATAGTGACCCAAATTATCCCCGTTATCAATATTATCACGGTTTTGTTCAAATGAGATGAGTGTTCAAAAAGAACAGATGCACACACTTGAAACATTTCAACAAGTTTTATATTTGAAAATCAACAAATAAATCAAGCAGCTCTATGCACTTTTTAAAGATAGATTCTGTGGGATTTCCTTCTGTGGGAATGGCCGTCGCCAATAGCAACACATAAAAAATAATAATTTGGTGTAAATATAATCTCTAATATTATCTCTGTAAATATATTCTCATCAGTGTTCCGCTATGATGCATTTAAATCAGCATATTTTGTGTAAGAGCCCTAACCCTATCCTAGTGAAATAATGCATATCCATATTTCCATATGATTTGACAGTTTTTTTTTTATTAAATATCAAAATGTGTGCATCATACCTGACACCTAGATGAACACTTTACAGTCAGTTTTATGACCGTCATTCCCTTCAAATGCTATTGAAGTTTGAAACGTGTATAACGTTACCAATGTTGTGTGTAACTTTAGAGACCGTCCATAAATTCGCTCTCCCGTGACTCTCCCGTGGCTCTGCCGTGTCTCTGCCGTGACTCTCCCGTGACTCTGCCGTGGCTCTCCCGTGTCTCTGCCGTGACTCTCCCGTGTCTCTGCCGTGTCTCTGCCGTGTCTCTGCCGTGTCTCTGCCGTGTCTCTGCCGTGTCTCTGCCGTGACTCTCCCGTGACTCTGCCGTGGCTCTCCCGTGTCTCTCCCGTGTCTCTCCCGTGTCTCTGCCGTGTCTCTCCCGTGGCTCTCCCGTGGCTCTCCCGTGTCTCTCCCGTGTCTCTCCCGTGTCTCTCCCGTGACTCTCCCGTGTCTCTGCCGTGTCTCTGCCGTGTCTCTCCCGTGTCTCTCCCGTGTCTCTCCCGTGTCTCTCCCGTGGCTCTCCCGTGGCTCTCCCGTGGCTCTGCCGTGACTCTCCCGTGGCTCTGCCGTGTCTCTCCCGTGACTCTCCCGTGGCTCTCCCGTGGCTCTCCCGTGTCTCTGCCGTGTCTCTCCCGTGGCTCTGCCGTGACTCTCCCGTGGCTCTGCCGTGTCTCTCCCGTGGCTCTCCCGTGGCTCTGCCGTGGCTCTCCCGTGTCTCTGCCGTGTCTCTCCCGTGGCTCTGCCGTGGCTCTCCCGTGGCCCTGCCGTGGCTCTCCCGTGGTTCTGCCGTGGCTCTCCCGTGACTCTGCCGTGTCTCTCCCGTGACTCTCCCGTGTCTCTCCCGTGTCTCTGCCGTGGTTCTGCCGTGGCTCTCCCGTGACTCTGCCGTGTCTCTCCCGTGACTCTGCCGTGGCTCTCCCGTGTCTCTGCCGTGGTTCTGCCGTGACTCTGCCGTGGCTCTCCGCCGTGTCTCTGCCGTGGCTCTCCCGTGACTCTGCCGTGGCTCTGCCGTGGCTCTGCCGTGGCCCTGCCGTGGCTCTCCCGTGGTTCTGCCGTGGCTCTCCCGTGACTCTGCCGTGTCTCTGCCGTGTCTCTGCCGTGACTCTGCCGTGTCTCTCCCGTGACTCTGCCGTGGCTCTCCCGTGTCTCTGCCGTGTCTCTGCCGTGGTTCTGCCGTGGCTCTCCCGTGACTCTGCCGTGACTCTGCCGTGGCTCTCCCGTGGCTCTCCCGTGTCTCTGCCGTGGTTCTGCCGTGGCTCTCCCGTGACTCTGCCGTGGCTCTCCCGTGGCTCTCCCGTGGTTCTGCCGTGGCTCTCCCGTGACTCTCCCGTGGCTCTGTATGATGAATGAATCTCCTGCGCACATTGCACGTTTATCTCTGCTCTGAGAGCAGATTTCAGTGAGTGAGAGAAGCGCGCTTTGATCATTACTCCGGCTAATCTGAACGCCTCTGATTATGAGACATTGCATTCATAAACTCAGTAGAAACACGTGTGAGTGGTTATAATGCCAACGCGATTATAACCAATGGCTTTTGAGAAGACCATAATAAGTTCGCCAAAGTGGCTAGTGTGCAGCCGAAATAAGGCTACACCCGCAAATGGCGGTTGTTAATGTCAAGCCCTGATTATTATCCCTTAAATGTCACCCTAGTCTTGACTGAATTTGTTCGTTCGCTTCATGTTATGATTTCCCAGACGTAGTTTTTGTATTGAGGGCGAAGTCCACTTACCTTGCGTTCGTAGTTTTGAAGTGTTCCCCCCCATTACAGCGACTTTCTTCTGGCATGTTCTGCAGACAGGGTGCCCATCTTAGATTAAGTTTCCCTCAGGACTTTTGTAAAAGCCTAAATATGAGCACGCCTCAGATCTGGTCCTTCAGAGGCAGAGCAATCCCCGAGAGCTGTCACTCAGAAACAGCTGCGCCTGCTCAGACGGACTGGACAAGATTTACCGCCAGTTTTCAATATCGTGATAATCACATGTGGTTTTAATGATAATTAAATTTTAACGATATTACTAACCGTCACTAAATTTTATTGTGAAACCGGTAATCGTTTCATCCCTACCCCACACACACACCAACAATCCAATGCTCTCCATTGACTTGCGTTGTATTGTCCTTGTCATTTCGGACTTGTACCAAAAAACAGAACAAAGTCTAAACGCTGCTGTGTGACCGGTGTACAGCAAACCAGCTAAACACAGAAATGAGTGTTTATAAGCCGTCGACCCAAAAAAGGACAAAAAAGTGGAGACGGGCAATAAGACGTGAAGCTTCAATGCAGTAAACATGATGTCACTGTTAAGTCAAATCTCCAGATGTCAGGTGTATATCTGATGTTTCCTGTCTCTGATGACGTTCTCCTCCAGTGGGTGTGTGTGTGTGTAGTTCTCGGTGTCTCTATGGCCTGCATCCACTTTTTTGTCCTTGAACGCTCGTTTGTTTGGGTCAACAGCTTAAACTCCTCTGGGTTTGTTTGGGTCAACAGCTTAAACTCATCTGGGTTTGTTTGGGTCAACAGCTTAAACTCCTCTGGGTTTGTTTGGGTCAACAGCTTAAACTCCTCTGGGTTTGTTTGGGTCAACAGCTTAAACTCCTCTGGGTTTGTTTGGGTCAACAGCTTAAACTCCTCTGGTTTGTTTGGGTCAACAGCTTAAACTCCTCTGGGTTTGTTTGGGTCAACAGCTTAAACTCCTCTGGGTTTGTTTGGGTCAACAGCTTAAACTCCTCTGGGTTTGTTTGGGTCAACAGCTTAAACTCCTCTGGGTTTGTTTGGGTCAACAGCTTAAACTCCTCTGGGTTTGTTTGGGTCAACAGCTTAAACTCTTCTGGGTTTGTTTGGGTCAACAGCTTAAACTCCTCTGGGTTTGTTTGGGTCAACAGCTTAAACTCATCTGGGTTTGTTTGGGTCAACAGCTTAAACTCATCTGGGTTTGTTTGGGTCAACAGCTTAAACTCCTCTGGGTTTGTTTGGGTCAACAGCTTAAACTCCTCTGGGTTTGTTTGGGTCAACAGCTTAAACTCCTCTGGGTTTGTTTGGGTCAACAGCTTAAACTCCTCTGGGTTTGTTTGGGTCAACAGCTTAAACTCCTCTGGGTTTGTTTGGGTCAACAGCTTAAACTCTTCTGGGTTTGTTTGGGTCAACAGCTTAAACTCATCTGGGTTTGTTTGGGTCAACAGCTTAAACTCATCTGGGTTTGTTTGGGTCAACTGCTTAAACTCTTCTGGGTTTGTTTGGGTCAACAGCTTAAACTCCTCTGGTTTTGTTTGGGTCAACAGCTTAAACTCTTCTGGGTTTGTTTGGGTCAACAGCTTAAACTCTTCTGGGTTTGTTTGGGTCAACAGCTTAAACTCCTCTGGGTTTGTTTGGGTCAACAGCTTAAACTCTTCTGGGTTTGTTTGGGTCAACAGCTTAAACTCTTCTGGGTTTGTTTGGGTCAACAGCTTAAACTCTTCTGGGTTTGTTTGGGTCAACAGCTTAAACTCTTCTGGGTTTGTTTGGGTCAACAGCTTAAACTCTTCTGGGTTTGTTTGGGTCAACAGCTTAAACTCTTCTGGGTTTGTTTGGGTCAACAGCTTAAACTCCTCTGGGTTTGTTTGGGTCAACAGCTTAAACTCCTCTGGGTTTGTTTGGGTCAACAGCTTAAACTCCTCTGGGTTTGTTTGGGTCAACAGCTTAAACTCCTCTGGGTTTGTTTGGGTCAACAGCTTAAACTCCTCTGGGTTTGTTTGGGTCAACAGCTTAAACTCCTCTGGGTTTGTTTGGGTCAACAGCTTAAACTCTTCTGGGTTTGTTTGGGTCAACAGCTTAAACTCCTCTGGGTTTGTTTGGGTCAACAGCTTAAACTCCTCTGGGTTTGTTTGGGTCAACAGCTTAAACTCCTCTGGGTTTGTTTGGGTCAACAGCTTAAACTCCTCTGGGTTTGTTTGGGTCAACAGCTTAAACTCTTCTGGGTTTGTTTGGGTCAACAGCTTAAACTCATCTGGGTTTGTTTGGGTCAACAGCTTAAACTCATCTGGGTTTGTTTGGGTCAACTGCTTAAACTCTTCTGGGTTTGTTTGGGTCAACAGCTTAAACTCCTCTGGTTTTGTTTGGGTCAACAGCTTAAACTCTTCTGGGTTTGTTTGGGTCAACAGCTTAAACTCTTCTGGGTTTGTTTGGGTCAACAGCTTAAACTCCTCTGGGTTTGTTTGGGTCAACAGCTTAAACTCTTCTGGGTTTGTTTGGGTCAACAGCTTAAACTCTTCTGGGTTTGTTTGGGTCAACAGCTTAAACTCTTCTGGGTTTGTTTGGGTCAACAGCTTAAACTCTTCTGGGTTTGTTTGGGTCAACAGCTTAAACTCTTCTGGGTTTGTTTGGGTCAACAGCTTAAACTCTTCTGGGTTTGTTTGGGTCAACAGCTTAAACTCCTCTGGGTTTGTTTGGGTCAACAGCTTAAACTCCTCTGGGTTTGTTTGGGTCAACAGCTTAAACTCCTCTGGGTTTGTTTGGGTCAACAGCTTAAACTCCTCTGGGTTTGTTTGGGTCAACAGCTTAAACTCCTCTGGGTTTGTTTGGGTCAACAGCTTAAACTCCTCTGGGTTTGTTTGGGTCAACAGCTTAAACTCTTCTGGGTTTGTTTGGGTCAACAGCTTAAACTCCTCTGGGTTTGTTTGGGTCAACAGCTTAAACTCCTCTGGGTTTGTTTGGGTCAACAGCTTAAACTCCTCTGGTTTGTTTGGGTCAACAGCTTAAACTCTTCTGGGTTTCTGGTTCTGTGTTGTTTAGCTGGTTTGCGGTACACCGGTCACACAGCAGCGTTTAGACGTTGTTCTTTAATTTTGTTGTAAGTCTGAAATGACGAGGAGGCGCTTCATGCAATGCAAGTCAATGGAGACGGTTTGATTGATTTGGTGGGCGTGGTCTTCAGATTATGATGCGTGTCGCTCCTTCTCTATGAAAGTCATTATTAACTTGAAGGTTTTCGGTACACACTGGACTCCCAGCATTACTGATGTCATAATGCACAACATCATTAGTGTGTGTTGGTCACGTGATGCTGCTTCTGATTTTCAGGCTGTCGTTTGACAAGGAGGCGATGGTGTCTCGTGCCCTGAGGCTCATCTCTCTCTATGAAGAGGCGGGAATCGGGAAAGAGCGCATTCTCATCAAGCTCTCGTCCACATGGGAGGGCATTCAGGCCGGACGGTGAGTGTGTTCCCCTCTGTGTGTGTGGTCATGATGTGTGAAAGCTGCTTCATCCAGAGGCTGACGTGTGTGTGTGTTTGTCTGTGGTCAGGGAGCTGGAGGAGAAGCACGGGATCCATTGCAACATGACTCTGCTGTTCTCATTCGCCCAGGCGGTCGCGTGCGCCGAGGCCCGGGTCACCCTCATCTCCCCGTTTGTGGGCCGAATCCTGGACTGGCACAAGGAAAACACAGACCGCAAAAACTACGAGCCCCATGAAGACCCAGGCATGATCTCAGATAACGGCTCACACACATCCAACATCTCGCAGTGATCAGGGCCACAGCACACAGGCTTCATTGAAATGTGGCCCTCATATTCAAACAATATTTCACACTGCATGTCTACATTACCATTTAGAGTGATGTTATCAGAGCCTGTCCAGTTATGGATTTCAGAAATGTGCATATACAAATCACACAGTTCGTAACAACAAATTAATAAACAATGTGTTCATTTAAGGCAGAAACCATGAGCAGTCAAGAATACATGCCGTTAATGATGGGATGTATAGAGAAAGAAATGTAGCATCAGTGCAGGATGAGCGAACACTAGCTATAGTGACACGTGTAGGACAGCGCCCAGAGAGAACACACACACACACACACACACACACACACAGAGAGAGAGGGGACGGGTCAGATCCTGCTCAACAGCGGCTTATGAGAAAAAGGCCTAACAGCAGAGAGAGAATAGGAGCAGTGATGCATGCTGGGATATTTCTCCAGCTTCTGTCTTGACGTCTCTGTCTTTCTCTCAGGTGTGCAGAGTGTGACCAAGATCTACAACTACTATAAGAAGTTCAACTACGGGACGGTGGTGATGGGCGCCTCCTTCAGGAACACGGGGGAAGTGAAGGCGCTGGCCGGCTGTGACCTGCTCACCATCTCTCCGGGGCTGCTGGGCGAGCTCAGCCAGGACCACAGCGCGGTCGCGTGTGCCCTCACGCCGCAGGGAGGTGAGCGTCCACACACACACACACACAGGCTTCAGCGCCCGTTTGAGACTCTTTCATCAAGCGTGATCTTGCTTTCAGCGAAGGACTGCGATCTGGAGCAGATCCACCTGGACGAGAAGAGCTTCCGCTGGCGGCACAATGAGGACCGCATGGCTGTGGAGAAGCTCTCCGACGGGATCCGCAGGTTTGCAGCTGACGCCATCAAACTCGAGGCCATGATCCAGGTGCGATCTCTTGCTTTGAGTCTGAGTGCTGTTGTTTGTGACCGCATTAGCAGAATGAACCGATGGGGTGGGGCGACCTTGGGTTAGCGGATGATCGCTGCTTTACTCAGGGTCATGTGGTCATTTTCTTCTTCTGTTTGTTTCAGGAGCGGATGTTTAATGTGAAGAACGGACAGTAGTGAAGCAGAGATGCTGTAGAGGACCAAACCCTTCACTCCCGCTCTCACCTCTGATTGGCCGGTTTAAGCCCAGCCTGCTGTTTTTAAGCCATGCACATTTTAATAGAAAAGTGATCCTAATGTGTGCTCGGATTAATCTCTAAACCCACACCAGCAGATTCTGTCTTACTGTAGGACCAATGGCTTTGAAGCTTCAGTAGTTTATCCACTTGCTCTTCACATTTCTATAGAATTCCCACGGGAACGTGCATCAGTGTTTTCTGTCCTGCCACACAAACGTTCTGATGATGAAGAATGTGGATCTTGTACCTGTCATTAAAACATCTTTCCTCATCGGAGTGCTGCTTTCCATTTTCTTACTGCGTGCGTGCATGCGTGCGTGTGTGACTTTAGCACAAGGTTTTGAATGTATAAAAATAAATAGTTTTTTTTTTTTGAGGGCCACAAGGCCAATTTACAAACGTTAGGGTTGTCACTTCCTCGCTCGTCCAGCGGGACATTCTGAAGATGAGGATGAAGCAACTGTTTTCAGGATCAGAGATTATTGTTGCGTCTGTTGCCAGATCTCATGAAGGAAACGCCAGTCTGCGCTCTAGAGTCTGTGCGCTCTAGAGTCTGTGCGCTCTAGAGTCTGTGCGCTCTAGAGTCTGTGCGCTCTAGAGTCTGTGCGCTCTAGAGTCTGTGCGCTCTAGAGTCTGTGCGCTCTAGAGTCTGTGCGCTCTAGAGTCTGTGCGCTCTAGAGTCTGTGCGCTCTAGAGTCTGTGCGCTCTAGAGTCTGTGCGCTCTAGAGTCTGTGCGCTCTAGAGTCTGTGCGCTCTAGAGTCTGTGCGCTCTAGAGTCTGTGCGCTCTAGAGTCTGTGCGCTCTAGAGTCTGCGCGCTCTAGAGTCTGCGCGCTCTAGAGTCTGCGCGCTCTAGAGTCTGCGCGCTCTAGAGTCTGCGCGCTCTAGAGTCTGCGCGCTCTAGAGTCTGCGCGCTCTAGAGTCTGCGCGCTCTAGAGTCTGCGCGCTCTAGAGTCTGCGCGCTCTAGAGTCTGCGCGCTCTAGAGTCTGCGCGCTCTAGAGTCTGCGCGCTCTAGAGTCTGCGCGCTCTAGAGTCTGCGCGCTCTAGAGTCTGCGCGCTCTAGAGTCTGCGCGCTCTAGAGTCTGCGCGCTCTAGAGTCTGCGCGCTCTAGAGTCTGCGCGCGCTAGAGTCTGTGCGCTCTAGAGTCTGTGCGCTCTAGAGTCTGCGCGCTCTAGAGTCTGCGCGCTCTAGAGTCTGCGCGCTCTAGAGTCTGTGCGCTCTAGAGTCTGTGCGCTAGAGTCTGCGCGCTCTAGAGTCTGTGCGCTAGAGTGCGCGCTCTAGAGTCTGCGCGCTCTAGAGTCTGCGCGCTCTAGAGTCTGCGCGCTCTAGAGTCTGCGCGCTCTAGAGTCTGCGCGCTCTAGAGTCTGCGCGCTCTAGAGTCTGCGCGCTCTAGAGTCTGCGCGCTCTAGAGTCTGCGCGCTCTAGAGTCTGCGCGCTCTAGAGTCTGCGCTCTCTAGAGTCTGCGCTCTCTAGAGTCTGCGCTCTCTAGAGTCTGCGCTCTCTAGAGTCTGCGCTCTCTAGAGTCTGCGCTCTCTAGAGTCTGCGCTCTCTAGAGTCTGCGCTCTCTAGAGTCTGCGCTCTCTAGAGTCTGCGCTCTCTAGAGTCTGCGCTCTCTAGAGTCTGCGCTCTCTAGAGTCTGCGCTCTCTAGAGTCTGCGCGCGCTAGAGTCTGCGCGCGCTAGAGTCTGCGCGCGCTAGAGTCTGCGCTCTCTAGAGTCTGCGCTCTCTAGAGTCTGCGCTCTCTAGAGTCTGCGCTCTCTAGAGTCTGCGCGCGCTAGAGTCTGCGCGCGCTAGAGTCTGCGCGCGCTAGAGTCTGCGCGCGCTAGAGTCTGCGCGCGCTAGAGTCTGCGCGCGCTAGAGTCTGCGCGCGCTAGAGTCTGCGCGCGCTAGAGTCTGCGCTCTCTAGAGTCTGCGCTCTCTAGAGTCTGCGCGCGCTAGAGTCTGCGCGCGCTAGAGTCTGCGCGCGCTAGAGTCTGCGCGCGCTAGAGTCTGCGCGCGCTAGAGTCTGCGCGCGCTAGAGGCTTGTAGCGTCCCAGGATAACACATGTGCAGTCGCTGTGAGCTGTTGACAAAGAATTTATTCTATTCTACTCTTTATTCTATTTAGTGTCCAATTCATTCATTTAACATGTTTAATATTGGGGGCATCCAAGTTATTTGACATATTTAAACATTTGAAAAAAAAACTAAAGTAACGCAGTAATTACTTTCCCTGGTAATTAGTTACTTTTATAATGATGTAACTCAGTTACTATTTGTAAGAAGTAACTAGTAACTATAACGAATTACTTTTTTAAAGTAGCGTGACCAACACTGGTTGTGTCCCTGAGATCTGGCCTTCTTCTGGAACACCATGACTGGTTTTGTCCAGATTCACTGTCAGGGTCCGCTCGTGACAGGACTGTTCCAGCAGGGACAGGCTCTGCTGAAGGCCCTCAGGTGTGCGGGACAGCAGGACCAGGTCATCCGCGTCCAGCAGACATCTGACCTCTGTGTGGTCAGGGACAGTAGAGTGACCTCTGACCTCTGTGTGGGCGTACTGTAGAGGCCGGGGACAGTAGAGCGCTCCAGCATTGACGCCAGATCATTAATGTAGAAGTTAAATAGAGTTGGACTCAGACTGCATCCCTGCCTCACTCCACGCGGTTCTGTGGTGCTTGATTTTCACTTTTACTGTTGGTGGGCAGGGATTGTACAATATCAAATGTTTTCCCGCCGATGCCAATTTGTAGGAGTTTGTAGAGTAAACCATCATGCCAAATTGAGTCGAAAGCTTTTTTAAAGTCTACAAAACATGCAAATATTCTTCTTTGTTTGTCTTTGATGTTTTTGTTGATTAGAGTGTGAAGAGAATAGATGTGCTCAGATGTGCGGCGTTTTGGTAAAAAGCCAATTTGTGCTTTATTTAAAATGTTGTGTGTAGTGATGTGTGAGACAATGCGGCTGTTTATGAGACTGCAGAACAGTTTTCCTAAAGCATGACCACACAGATGTGGGGGGGATCAGTCCTTCAGACCAGATCTCAGGGAAGGGACCGGACCAGAAACCAGAGTGAATAGTTTGGCTAGAGCTTGAATCATGCTGGGACTGCTGAGTTTAAGCATTTCATTATTAATGTTGTCTTGTCCGCATGCTTTCTTTAATTTGAGATTTTTAATATGTTCTAATATTTCAGATATTGTTATAAAGTTATCTAATGGATTTTGATCATGTTTAATAGTTTTCTTCTAGCTTCCCCTTGATTAGAACCGGAGGCTGGTGAAGGTCAGCTGGTTCAATTGTTTGATAAAGGTTTTCAAAGTAAGATTTCCAGATTGTGCCGTTCTGGAGCGACGTCTCTAATTTGGGGTTATCAAGTTTTTTATATAAGTTCCAGAAAGTGTGTTGATCTACTGCTTTATCAATTTCATCAGTTTTGGTGTTCAAATATTTCTCTCTTTTATTCCACAGTAGTCTTTTGTAATTCTTCAGCTCTTTTCTGAGACCTGCACATTCATCATCAAACCACACATCCTGTCTTATTCTCTGCTGATTTGTTTTATGATTGTTTTGCTGTTTAATGTTAGATAGAGTCGCCAATGTTTTGAATATATAATTTAAGTTTTTTGTTGCTAGATTTATGCCATTACCATCTAAAGTGAACTCAGTGGACATAAAGCCATCCAGCATTTTTAGTATAGTAGGACTGTTCATGTTTTCTGTGAACTGGTCGGAGCTGGGTTGAGTCCACTTGAGTTTAGGTTTCTAAGGGAACAGTTTTTCAGATTGGAGCGGAGACGTTTGGTCCTTTCCCGTGGTGGATTCAGATAAAGCACCGTTTGGCAGGGATCGGAAATCGGGAGCTGAGGTCTGACTGTGAATGCATTAATGAAGTTTGGATCAATATCTGTTATTGAATAATCCACCACACTGGTTCCTAATCTGGAGCAGTACGTGAATCTGCCTAGTGTCATTAATGATGTACAGCCCTAACCCTTTACACAGCTTTAGCATTTGTTTTCCGTTCATGTTGACTAAACTCTCACAGCTGTTTCTTGGTGTGATATCTGATGAGGAATGAAACGTGGTGTCTGTGGCATATTGTATATGTTATACATACATGAGGTTATGAAGACATCTAGTGGTCATCTGATATAATGACATGGAGAGTCACGTGTGTATGCTGGGGGACTCGTGGGGTGAATGAAGGTGATGGGATGGTACCGCAGCTGGCTTCTGGTCTGTCTGTCTAGAGAACAGAACATGGTGTCAGAATCAAACAGAGATAAACGCAGGAAAAGAGGATGGCACAGTTACAGCCGCCACCGCCGTTGATTCTGCAAGGTAATCTCGCGGAAAATTGGAAGAACTGGATACAGAGGTTCGAACTTTTCTCGCTAGCTAGCGGAGTAGCAGGGAACGTGGCGGGGGGAGAGGCCATAAGAGTATGTAATACATTTGAGTTCTCAGAAGAGGAGAGAAATAAAATACAAGCACTAAAACAGAAGTTTAAAAATGACTGAGCCTCGAAAAAACCTACCGTACATCAGACACGTGTTTTTCACGAGATCGCAAGGGCCTGCAGAAACAATCGACATGTACATCACTGATCTGAAAAGCAAAGGACTGTGAGTTTGGTGATCTGCACGATTCATTCATTCGTGAAAGGATTGTATGTGGCATAGGAGAGGATCAACTAAAAGACAGACTTCTAAGAGAAACGGATCGGAAGATGATGCCACTGCATCAAGCTCCTATGAGATTGCAAAGAATGCTTCTACGACTTCATAATGAACAACTTGGTGGGGTCCTCTTTATGGCATACACTCGCTTGTGTGGATCCTCCTGTTGGACTTTTACCAAAGCTTCAAGGAGAGATGGTTAACTTTTTCTGGGACAATTTGCACTGGACACCTCAAAGCGTTCTTTTCCTGCCAAGAGAGGAAGGAGGTCAAGGTCTGGTCAATCTGGTCAGCAGAGGAGCGATTTATTGCAGTTCATTCAGCGATTGCTGACCGGACCTCAGAA
>CM042251.1:425432-447932 GCA_023566225.1 Romanogobio albipinnatus
TGTGTGTGTGAGTGTGTTTCCTTTATTCAACACACGGTCTGTTCCTGGCATTCACACTCCTTGACACGTAATCATTTAACAATGGAACTAAATGCCTTAACAATTCTTGCCAAGCCAGTTTGGCCTCCTTTTTTTTACACAACATTTTGCTTTCGCATTGATGCCAGGAAACACGACGCTTCACACATGAGTCCTGGACGCTGTCTGATCTATCCAGAATATTCCCTGATCAATCAGTGAGCGCATCTGTGGACGGAGACACCCGGAGGTCAGGGACGTCTGATTCTCTCTATCAGGCCAGAGATTGCCTCAGAAGTGTGTAGGGTGAGTTCAGGTAAACGGGGCAGTTTTTGCCATTGAGATGACGAGGAAACTGACCTTGAAAAAAACAACACCTGTGAAGTTAAGAAACGAAAAGAAACATTTGAGGTTTTGCATTTGCATATGTTTATCATGATAATGAGAGAAAATTCCATAGGGTGTGTTCATTAACAAATCACAACGGACTGAGTAAGCATCCTAAGTTTACGAAGTGTGTGAAGATGTGGTGTGTGAGGCTGGATCTGTGGGCTCTGGCCGTCGGCCTGCTCTCTCTGCCTCACAGCAGCGCTGGATCCATCATGAGCGCAGCCGTCAACATCGAGCTGCTCCAGCAGGACTCATCCCCGCAGGTGAGACCCCTCCGCTCATCCGGCGTACAGCCTCTGATTCAGACTCTCTCCTCTCTTTATGGGGCTCCATAGAGTGTGTGTGGGGGGCTATGTGTCTCGTCTATGATAATACCAGAATTGCTGTTTTTATGGCATGCGAGCAGACATTATCAGGTGTATTCACTTTACAATAAGCAATCCAAACGTCTTGACACTGCATGCTTTCACGTGAGGTGGGTACAACAACTAAAAGGTATAATAATAATAATAAACTGCCGTTCAAAAGTGTTTGATAAGTAAGATTTATGTTTTTAGAAGAAGTCTCTACTCACCAAGACTGCATTTATAGATCATAACTCCAGTAATCAGTGTAATATTCCTCCAGTAGATCAGCTGTACACACACACACACACACACTCCAGTGTAGATCAGCTGTACACACACACACACACACACACACACACACACTCCAGTGTAGATCAGCTGTACACACACACACACACACACACACACACACTCCAGTGTAGATCAGCTGTACACACACACACACACACACACACACACACACTCCAGTGTAGATCAGCTGTACACACACACACACACTCACACACTCACACACACACACTCCAGTGTAGATCAGCTGTACACACACACACACACACACACACACTCCAGTGTAGATCAGCTGTACACACACACACACACTCACACACACACACACACACAGCTGTTCTCTGTGTGAATATACAGTAAAGTGTGATTTATTCCTGTGATCATCATCATTCCTCCAGTCTTCAGTGTCACATGACCCTTCACTGATCACTCTCACATGAGGATCTGATGATCAACACACACTGTTATGATTATTATCAATAGTTCTATAAAGTTCAGAAGAACAGCATTTATCAGAAACAGAATCTTTAGTAACATTATAAATATTTTTTTTACTGACCCTGAACTTTTGAACGGTAGAATAATGTTACAAAAGCTTTCCATGTCAGATAAAATCTGAACTTTCTATTCATCGAAGAATTCAACACTGATAATAATCATCATCAGCAAATCATCATATCAGAATGATTCCTGAAGGATCATGGGTAAGCCTTTATGATAAGGGTCCGTCATTAATAAGTTACTCTGCAGGACTAATGAGTCTCACCACATTAACCCTTCAGCTGCTCACTCATACAGAAGCGAGGGCTACTCTCAGCCATATCACATTCAGCAGAAGGAATCAATAATTACTGAATGAGACTAACCTCATTAATTATTAACTAACTGACAAATTATAAACATTGTGTAATCGGTCATCTGTCTTACTCTGAATAAAGTCCTAAAATGCATCAGTAGTTGCTCAAGTGTTACTGGTCAGTCTGATCTGGACCATTAGAAACATCTTTTCCCTTTACAGTAATGGATCAGCAGTTCCTGCAGAGCGACGAGTAACTCTGGAGTAATCATTGATGCATTAGATGACCCCGTTGAGTAGGCTTGGAGAAGTGAATGCTGTGAATTACATTTTAGACGTAATATTCTGCTCTATTTGCGAATGAGAATATTTCCAAACTAACACACAGAGCTGTTGCATGTCTCCGGCGTTTCGTTACTAACCCAATCTGTTGAATCAATGACTCAATAACTCACTCATTAACACAGTCACTATAGCGCCACCTAATGGCCATTTACTTTAATATTTAAATTATCAGTTTTTTTAAAATCATTTCATACACTATATTGCCAAAAGTTTTGGGATGCCTGCCTTTACATGCACATGAGCTTTAATGCCCTCCCATTCTCAATCCGTGGGTTTAGCCTGTGTCAGAACACTGAAGGGAACAGCGGATGTGATCGGAGGGGACGTTCATGAACAGAGCAGTTTAGAGCAGACACAGCACAGATGAACCAATGCTAGCTTGCAGATCTTGAACTTAGCTGACGAAGACTGAGATGACCACAGGGACAAGGGCTGAAGCTGAAGGTGAAGGGTTAGGGTTAGGTGAAGGTGAAGGTGAAGGTGAAGGTGAAGGGTTAGGTGAAGGTGAAGGTGAAGGGTTAGGTGAAGGTGAAGGTGAAGGGTTAGGTAAGGACTCAGGTGAGCAGGTTGGGTCTGTGTATCCGTGATGAGATCAGCCGTTGACCTGAGGAGTGAGGATGGACAGGTGCAGACGGCATGGAGAGAGTGACTCTGTGACAATATGGAGTCGCCACCCTTCACAGCTCTAACAGCTTCAGCTCTTCTTTCCTCAAGGGTTAGGAGTGTGTTTATGGGGATTCTTCTAGAAGCGCATTTGTGATGTTGGACGAGAAGGCCTGGCTCTCAGTCTCCGCTCTAATTCATCCCAAAGGTGTTCTATCGGGTTGAGGTCAGGACTCTGTGCAGGCCAGTCCAGTTCCTCCAACTCTCCTTTTGCCATTAATTGTAATAATCTAGTGAGATTTTTGTCTGCACAATGAGTCTGACAACAGTCGGTATGATCCGATCTCCCCATCATCGAGTGAAGAAACTAAATCCAGAAGAACTGAGACAACGCTTGAAGACAACGCCCCTTCCTGCAAAGATACCCAAGTCCCGGGACAAAAGCTGAGGGAGGTCACGGCAAATATTGATTTGATTTAGTTATTAGAAGTTAATTGATACATAAAATCTATTTATGACATTATTTTTTGAAAGCATCCTCACTTTACAGCGTTTTTACACAAGTGAATAAAACATTTGACAGCGCTGTATCATTGCAGGAAGGGTTCTTCAGGTGCAGTTAATCCCAGCCGATGATGTGAGATTGGATCATACCGGCTGTTGTCAGACAAAAATCTCACTGGATTATTACAATTAGTGGTAAAAGGAAAGTTTGAAAATGTAAACTGATATTTCCTGATGACACTACAGCAGAAGATATAAATAACTGGCTCAGTCGATTGAGATGTTGATGGATGGGGTTGTTGAACAGGGTGAGAGATCTCCTGGTGGGTGTTGGTGTTTGCCATCGTGTGAAAATGACGTTGTGTTTCTCAACTTCAGTGTGAACAGCCATTGAAGATCCGATCACAGCAGTGTCATCTGTCTCTCCAAACGTCAGTTCTAGTTTAAGATGCTTGTCTTCTTTAATGCCAGACTGTTGAACGCTTTAAGAACAATTGAGCAGAAATTAACCCTGTAAAGCCTGACATATGAAATAATAATCAGATTTTTGGAAATGGAGCCATTTAATGAACCTTTAGATCTTGTTTTTAAATGTAAAAAGAAGGTTTTGTACATTGAGTATCTTATTAGATACATCAGGTGTTCAGGCTCATATAGTCAGATATTGGAGATTATGGAGCTCATATTCAAGGCTGAAAACCCAAACTGAAAAAAATGTGGAATTTGCTGCAGATATTTATATGGACAAAAAATAAGATGAAATTCTAATGATTGTAGTGTAAATCACTGAGATCTTTATAAGAGTTTAGCATATACAAAACAATGTGAATGAGCAAACACAGGGTTTAAAAACTAAAGGCAAACTAATCACCGAAACAAGCCACAGGTGTATAACTTAATCAAATACTATTACACTAAAAGACCACGACAGGTTTTACAGCAGAGAATATGATAGTCGGCTGTAGGGTTCAGATCTCCCGTCTCGTCCTGCAGGTCAGGGCTCATTACAGTCTGGTGTCCAGCCTGCCCTGTCCATCCCTGGAGGAGCTGTGTAATGAAGGGAACTGCGCCGATCCGCTCAACTCTTCTCCTGGGAAAGGAGTTTGGCCTTCCCCGGGCTGGTGCGTCCGTCAGTGGCAGAAAACCATCCCTCAAAACCACACCTCCACTCTTCAGCTCGGGTTAGCGATTACAGACTGGCCAAGTAAAGGACCAGTGGAGTGAGTGACTAAAACCTCATATTGTGTTCACTCTTTAGATCTGATGGAGCCGTGTCACTGTATTCAAGAGCAGATCTCTCCGTCAGATCGGACACGAACAGGCTTAACCAGCCTCCATATGTGGCGCTGCCTCCTCCACTCAGGTGAAGCCCTGCACACACACTTCAGAAGCGCACGTGGAACACACACTGTGTGTCTGAAACTCTCTCTTTATACCAGGTTAAGAGCCGACTGTCCTCAGGAGATCCCGGTGGATGTGATGGATTTGGATGGAGATGAGATTCGCTGTCGTTATGAGAAGACTGGCCTTGGTGAATATATGCGGCTTGATGAAGTCAGTCTCTTTACCGTTAAATATTAAGTTCAATTAAATAGTTACATATGTTTTTTTCAGTTACATTCAATTGTTTCTTCCAAACAGCCATGTGTTTTAACCCTGACAGGAGACGTGCACACTGTTGTATGAAGGTGGAGCGTATTTGGGTCAGTATTCAGTGCAGATCATGGTGGAGGATTTTCCTTCATCTGTGAAGAACCCGATTCACAGCGAGGCAAAGCCTTTCTCCACTGTATCTGTGCATCTCCTAATAACAGGTCAGCATTTCACCTTCACAATGAACTGATGAATTACAGCACCACTGTTGTTTGAAGCCTTCAATAAACACATTTAACATATAACTATAATAGAAATACAGTATGAAATAATTCCTTTGCTATAGATATTGAATATTGATAGAATTTTAATATATTCAAATTGAAATCAAATAAAAAAATGTTCCTAGATTCCAGCTCTGAACACTGTACATTCTCCCAACCAGCTTCAGTAAACCGTATTGAAGCAGTTCCTATGTATGCCGGACACTTGCATTACAGCTCAAGCCTTAAAGGTTTTTACATGTAAAACATTTAGATATAACATTAGACAATACAGGTCGATTTGGTGAGAAGAGGGGTAAGACAGGGCTGTCCCATGCACATGTGTAGGCAGTTTTACTGTTACGATAGAATTGTTGGTGTGTTATTGCAGTTGAAGGCGGGTCCGAGTGCTCGGCTGTGCCCGAGTTCACAGGAGTCAGTCCAGCAGGCGGCGCCGTCATCCACGTCCTGCCCTTTGCAGAAGTCCATGTCAACATTACTGTTGACTCAAGGTAAGCAGACAGGACAGTTAGATTTGGACATTGTAAGTTGAGTCTTGTACTGATTCATGCTCAGCAAGGATGTCATTCTCATTTTAAAATGCTAGCCCAAGAATGGAAACTGAGTCATTTACTCAACCTTCAGTTGTTCCAAACCTGTATGGATATATTTCTTCTGCAGAACACAAAACATCAAAAGACATGTTGAAGTAAAGTTGGGGTGAAACCTGAAGGACTTCTTAGGTTCTAAGATCTGTACCTGACTTGAATTGATCCAATTCATCGGTTTCTTAAACCCGACGTCCATAAATCCATTCTTAAAAAAGAAAATCAGACCTGATGAAATGGGTCTGACCTGACTGGACCTGTAAAAGGCAGTGATGTCTGCACAGATGGACTTCTGTCTAAGTTGGGTGCTTAACTTTCTGCAGTTGGGACTATTAACTCTTTCCCCGCCAGCGTTTTTGATCATTATCACAAAAATGCCATGGCCTCCAGAATATTTTGTTGTATGAATATGTAAATGGTCAACATATAAAAAGAAAGAACAGAGCCTCTGCTTTTAAACAACTAAAAACATTTTATTGTAGCTTCATGCATTTCATGAACTTATTATTGAGTCAGTGCTGGTTCTGTCCAGCCATGATCTGGGCCAGATTTCTTCTTCAGTGGAGGACACTCTGTCAGGTAATGGTAATCCCTTCAGACCTCTCCCATCATGCAAAGATGGAATTTACTACCTTTTCCCTACATTTTCCATTTTCCTACTAACCCATGCTTCCAGAATAAACACATTTGTGCATCAGTGGCTGTACACTAGAGTGTCTAGTTATTTATTTTTACAATTCTGTTTGGTGAAGCCAGAAATGCTACACTTCTGTTTGGGTTCATGCACTTATCATTGGTACTATATCATTAGCGAAACATCCCAACCCATCGCATCATTCACACATTGTGACCTCAAATATGAAGATATTTTCAAGTGCCATAATAATTAATAATTGATCAATTTTCTGTCATTATATCAGTTGAATTTTTTTTTTTTTTTTCAATGCAGTGTGTCTGAAATCGCTGTGATTGGCCCACCGGGCCTCCTCATATCACCCATGGAGACCGGCAGGGATTCCCAGAGCTCCATCACACTGTCCTGGGTCAGAGGTCCCAATCCGTTCGCCCATCTGCTGTCCGTTTGTTTTGCTGCAAATACTCAAAGGTAACAAGGAGCTCAGAGTCAACCCGAATACTTCATAACCCACGGTTGACAACTCAGTTAAAACTCTCTTCTGTTTGTTTCTCAGCCTGCAGTCTCACATCAGGTGTATATGGCTGCAACAAAGTAAGGCTGTTTTATGCCTTTTCCGTGTTTTCCTGTTTCTATTTTTTTTTAAACTATTGATGGGAAGTCATATGCCTATAATCTTTATTTCATCTTGTATCACTCTTTTTCAGCACAAACAGACCCTTTGCCACCAGGAACAGGTAATAATTCATTGCTTGCGTGGCAACACTATATTCCACAATTGTTTTCAGCCAGCATTTTATTTGAACGGAACCAAAGACTAAAAACCTGAACTTATCAAAAATCCATGACACCAAAATCTGAGACTTCCCTCTGCACGAGCAGATCTGCCCGTCTCATGTGCATTGTTCCCTGCTTGACTTGTTAAAGCACAGGCCTGTCTTCAAAAGTGTCCACTCACTTGTCATAAGTCTGTCTCACCCTCATTTTATTCCAAATGTAAGAACATTTCTCTTGTCTATTTGCCTGTCAGAGTTGAAATGTAAGGAGAGGGAGCTTCAGATGTCTCTAGTGCTGCCCATTTCCTTCCTGGAGAATCTTCATTTCTCTGACTTCCAGCTCAATGATCCGGCCTGCCCAGTGTTTTACAACACAACCCATGTGACCGCCAGCTTCTCTCTGACGGGCTGCGGAACCAAGAGATTGGTAGGAAAGCTTCTCACTTGGTCGATGGATGTATTTCTAGCAATAGCACCAGGTTATCCTGTATAGTTTATCTCTAGTACACTGAGCTGTTAGATGAACACATGTCAGAGTTCTAACTGACATTAACTAGAACACTTAGGATTAGTGATTAAAACATCATTTGCACACTCTAATGTTGTTCCAAACCATTTTTTGTAGCAATTTATAATGTAATAATGGTAAATATTTAAGTAAATACTTAAATCTACAAAATGTAAAAAAGTATTAGATCAAATTAGTGTAAAAACAACTTTGCATTGCTGCCCGCAATCGCGTCAAATGATATGTATTTTTGGTGACCCTAAAGTGACTGTCCAATCGTCGTTGTCAGACGATTAAACCTTCAACAGCTCAATTATTTTCTGAGGCTTTTCATGACATCGATGACGACTATTCAGTGTCCTCTTATGACCTTAATACTGATGACTTAACCTCATTGTTTTCTTCAAACTGTCAAAGTATTTTGGATACAGTGGCACCTTTTAGGACGGTTTGAGAAAAGACTAGAGTTAAACCGTGGCTGAATGCTGCTACTCGAGCTATAAGGCTTGAGTGAAGAAGGGTGGAACGCCGCTGGAAGAAGGATAAATTACAGATTTCTTTTGATATTTTAAAGGAGAATTGGTCAAAATATCAAAAAACTGTTAGATCTAAGAAATCAAAGTATCTTTTTAATGTTATCTGTAAGAACTCTAATAAGCCAGCTGTACTCTTCACTACTATTAACGCTGTTTTAAACATTCCCCAAGTTACTTGTGTAGAGCCATCTATCGAAATGTGTGAACAGTTCTTACCCTTTTTTATTTACAAGGTTGAGGCTATTGGAGGAAATATTCCGCTCCCATTGACTGTTTTACCCATTGTCACTGAGTGCTCTGCTGTTTTTAATCAGTTTGAGGAGTTGTACCCAAGTCTTTTAAATATGGAGTTGTGGAACCAGTATTTAAGAAATCTAATTTGGATTCATCAGTCCTAATTTTAGACTTATCTCAAAACTTCCGTTTCTTTCTAAAATATTAGAGAAGGTTGTATATTGAATACATTTTTAGATTGACACGGTATTCATGAAGTGTTTCAGACTGGTTTTAAATCCCTTCACCGCACAGAAACTGCACTGTTGAAGGTTTTTAATGACTTGTTACTTGCTACTGACTCCGTGGACGGTAAGATTTTAATTAAACTAGATCTTTCGGCTGCATTTTGCAGGGCAGATACAGATACAGGCAGAAACGCCAAGATACTTTCTCTTTAACCCTCAAAAATGCTTGTTGACAGGTACATGGAAGCGGGAACATATTACCCCTATTCTCGCCTCTCTTCACTGGTTACCTGTCCATTTCAGGATTAATTTTAAGAATTTGGTGTTTGTTTTTAAATCTCTTAATGGTTTAGCACCCAAATATCTTTCAGGCCTGATTAAGCTTTATGCTCCTGTCACGGCTGTACTTTGTATTATCTTCTCTGCCGTGTCTGGTGTGTGTGTGTGCTCCCCCTACAGGTGCGCTGCGGAGCTGTGAGGTGATCAGGGGGATTGGGTGCACAGATGCACAGGTGTGCCTATCCATAGGAGCTTCCGGTTTGGCGTCCTCCTGGAGCGTTCCTTTTATTCACATCGATCCCTGGCCAGGACCGTGATGTTGATCGGCGTTGCGGCGTATTGCGAGAGTTTGAGAGACAGTCTTTGTTATGAAGAATGTGAAAATAAAGAGAGTATTGTGACAGCCGAAAATGTTTTCTCCTCCTTCATTGTTGCTCCCTAATAAAGGCGTAACAATTGGGGGCTCGTCGAACTAAGATTCATGTTTGGATTTGTGCGTTTTTTTTGCTACACAATTGTCTTTGAAGGAGGATAAAAGGTAGGATGTTTGAATTGAGTATATTTGTATATTATCCACCTATTTGTAAATTGATAAAGTAGGAACGCTCCATTAGTTTGTCAGGCTCTATAACATAATTTGTTGGGAGTGTTTAAAGAACAAAACCTTCCGGGTAGGTTTAGTACGTGTCTTTGGGCAAGTAGATTTGTTGTATTTGTTTGTTATTTTTGGTTGGCTCGGGGCTTAGAGCAGTTGTCTCGGGAGCACATCCGAGGTTTGGGGGGCGGCTCGCAATTGGTCGTCTTCCCAAACATACAGGATTTGGTGCGTAAGTACCCGGTCTTGGGCCAACTGAAGACTAGGGTTTACTTAGTTTAAACGGATGGTTTGGTTTCTTTAAATAAACCCTGATTTGTCAGTAAAAATGTTGTTCTTTTTGCTGAGCGTGTGTTTTGTAAGCGTGATTACTAGTAATTATGGCCACCGATGTTATTGAAACGTTTTCTCAGTCTCCGTCGGAGGAATTGTTAGAGGGAATGACCAAAGAGCAATTATTAGAATTAGCTGCGCATTATAAAATCGAGCTAACTTATAATCAAAGAAGGTCAAAAGACGAAATTAAATTAATTATTGAAACTGGGTTGTGTGATCCTAAAATCTTGACGCCGTCCGCCAGAGCTGAGTTGACTGCTTTAAGTACGCCTGTTCCAACTACCCTTACATTGCCTGATTTAAGCACTCTTTCATTTGAGCAACAGAAAGAGTTGTTGATTATACACCGTGATTCAGAGTGTGAGAAGCGTCGCTTGGAGTGTGACAAGGTGCGTTTGGAGTTAGAGCTGGAGGAGAAGCGGCAACAATCAGAGCACCAGCGTTTACAGGTTGAAAGGCGTCGACTAGATTTACACGAAGAAGGTCAGCCGGTGGGTGCAGGTTTAGATACTGATTCCACGAAACTGAATGTGGCACATAATTTGCGGTTGGTACCGCCGTTTAATGAGTCTGAGGTGGAGATGTTTTTTCTCCTGTTTGAGCGAGTCGCAGTAGCCTATAAATGGAGTAATGTTGAACGCGCTATGTTGCTTCAGTGCGTTTTAACAGGTAAAGCCCAACAAGCCTATTCTGCGCTATCTGATGCTGACAGCGAAAGTGGAATGAAACAAATGTTGAGTTCGTAAGAGGATTGACTGTGCAGTTTGATTGTTGGTGTACAGCGGCAGAGAGTACAACAGTGGATAAGCTGAGAGAGTTAATTTTATTTGAACAATACAGAAATACACTTCCTGAAATTGTAGCTATTTATGTTGTGGAGCGTCAGGTTAAAACTGCTTCAGAAGCTGCACTGCTGGTGGATGACTGGCAACTTATTCATAAGCCCTATGCTGAAAGATTCAGTGAACGTCCTGTTCATATGCATGTGAATTCTTCCGGTGTCCCTGTGGGTCCACTCAGGCGGGTTTTGAAAAAAACATCAAGTGACTACGATAACTGCAATTATTGTCTGGGTAAAGGACATTGGAAGTCGAATTGTCCAGTGCTTAAGTCAAAAAAATTAAAGTGCAAAATTTGTTAGACACGCTCATTCCGCGAAGCCGGCTGTCCTGGCTACTTCTGTTCCTGTATTAAATCAGGCCAGTATTTTGAAAGGAATACGTAGTGTCCAAAATGTAGAGAATCACCAGCAGTTATTTGAACCATTTATTTCTAATGGTTTTGTGTCGCTTCCAGGTGGTGTTGAGAAAGTAGCAGTGAAAATTCTCCGGGACACGGGGTCATCCGAGTCGTTTATTTTGGAGTCTGTGTTACCCTTCTCAGCTGAGTCGCACACTGGTAGTTCACTTTTGATTCGTGGAATTGGGCTTAATACTTTATCTGTACCCCTGCATAAAGTCGATTTGACCTGTGACCTGGTGCATGGGGTGGTGGATCTTGGTATACGCCCTATTCTACCTGTTGATGGCGTCTCTCTGATTCTCGGAAATAGCTTAGCGGGCGGACGCGTTTGGGTCAATGAATCGCCCTCTCTGGTTGTGACTGATGCCCCGTCCTGTACTGATGGTCCGGATGAGAGTGCGCAACAGTATCCGAAAGAGTTCATTGCGTGTGCCGTGACTCGTTCTGGGGCTCGACCTAGGGCTGAAGAAAAAATCTGTGAAACTGAATCGTGTTTCATTTTGAATGATTATCCCATTGTGGTTTCTCGGGAAGAGTTGTCAACTGAACAGCAGAATGATGAAACATTAAAACCACAATTTGAACAGGTTGTTGACAGCAGTGAAATTCGTGACAGAGCGCAAGGCTATTTTATTGAACAAGGGATTTTGTTGGTGTTGTGTGTGTGTGTGTGTGTGTGTGTGTATAGGCCTATACTAAAGTTGTGTGTTGGTGCGGTTATAAATGCTTAAGTGTTGTTGGCGGAAACTTATTGGTTTCCTTTTCTTAAGGGAGGGGGTGTCACGGCTGTACTTTGTATTATCTTCTCTGCCGTGTCTGGTGTGTGTGTGTGCTCCCCCTACAGGTGCGCTGCGGAGCTGTGAGGTGATCAGGGGGATTGGGTGCACAGATGCACAGGTGTGCCTATCGATAAGAGCTTCCTGTTTGGCGTCCTCCTGGAGCGTTCCTTTTAGTCACATCGATCCCTGGCCAGGACCGTGATGTTGATCGGCGTTGCGGCGTATTGCGAGAGTTTGAGAGACAGTCTTTGTTATGAAGAATGGGAAAATAAAGAGAGCATTGTGACCGCCGAAAAAGTTCTCCTCCTTCATTGTTGCTCCCAAATATGGGCGTAACACTCCGCTAAGGGCTCTAAGGTCCGCTGACCATTTGCTCTTAGTGTTCCACGGGCAAAGTTTTAGAGCAGGGGTGACCGAGCTTTTGCTGTGTCGGCCCCGAAGCTCTGGAATAGTTTGCCCCTTTATATTAGACAGGCTCAAACACTTGCTGTTTTTAAATCTAGCCTAAAAACTTATTTTTATAGTCTGGCATTTGACACCATCTGAGAGCTGCTTTCTTATTTTTTTATTGTGTTTTGTTTTGTTTATTTTCCTCTTCCTATTATTAAAGGGGTGGTAAAACACATTCTTTCGAAGGCTTGATTGTGTTTGTGGGCTGCACTGTAATATGTGTTCATGCTTCGTGTTTAAAAAATTGCATTATTTTTCATATATTTTTACCTTTATTCTACACTGCTCTGTCCCTCCTTGTAAAAACGGTCTGATGGTTTCTGGGTTCTATGAAGCCAGTCCCTCAAAAATACGCAAAGGGCTCTGATTGGTTAGCTGGCCCAGTGTGTTGTGATTCGCTAACCGCCTAGTGCACGTTTGTCGGAAATGTCACGCCCCTTACCTTTACCAGTAGACTGTGCTTTGGGTAGTATTAGAAACAATGGCGTCTATAAAACCATACCAATTTGAGCCCGAATCGGACCCAAACAATTTTAGTGAAGATGATCGAGCAGAACCTGTTCAGTCCTCAAGAGTAAAGACTGCGGATCTATAGGGATCGCTACTGAATGGCACTTTTGTATTTTTAGAACGATTATAGCCAAATATCTGTCGCAAGAACTATTAACCCAAAACGAACACTAAACATTGGCTTTACTAATGTAGCCAAATCAAACACAGAACCATGTTTAGCATGCCTGTAGATAAACAATACATAAAAGCTCTAATCAAAGAATCATTTACACTAATGCCAAGTTCGCTGTTGAGATTTAAAAAAAGTTTGTAACGTTAGGTGTTTGTCGGATAACGTTAAGTATGAATGAGCATTTAACAAACTGGTTTGCAGAGCAGCGTTGTCATTTGTTTACTATCTTGCTACAACGTACAATTAACAATATGAACTATTACAGGAAAACACATCGACGAGAAATAAATCACACTTACAGGTTGTGGCCCGTGAACAGCTTCTGTTTTTTAAATCCATCTTTCAGGACAAGCCGTTGTGTGAATCCTGCATTGAACTGGTGCAGATTGTGGAAGCTTTCCTCCGTGAGATGAGCCGCGCGCCCGTTGTGCTTCACACTCCAGTGTGTGTCTCGCACAACTGAACCGCGGCTCGTGTGTTGCAAATACAGACCAATATTGTCCATTATGTCACATTTTCCGGTCTTCTCCTCCGACCCCTGTCTGTCTCGTGCTTTGATTTATGATGGGCAGCATATATCTGCTGCAGATGTGACCTGTTCCCCTCTGTCTCACACACACATGCATATAACATGTAGTATGTTAAACGCACTGCAGCCCCCCCGACCCTAGGAAGGCTGAACAAAGTGGACCTGCAATCCAGATGAGAATAACAGCGTTACGTCGGCATTGGCAACAACACTCCAGCCTACTAACTATACCACAACAACACTCCAGCCTACTAACTATACCACAACAACACTCCAGCCTACTAACTATACCACAACAACACTCCAGCCTACTAACTATACCACAACAACACTCCAGCCTACTAACTATACCACAACAACACTCCAGCCTACTAACTATACCACAACAACACTCCAGCCAACTAACTATACCACAACAACACTCCAGCCTACTAACTATACCACAACAACGCTCCAGCCTACTAACTATACCACAACAACGCTCCAGCCTACTAACTATACCACAACAACGCTCCAGCCTACTAACTATACCACAACAACACTCCAGCCTACTAACTATACCACAACAACGCTCCAGCCTACTAACTATACCACAACAACACTCCAGCCTACTAACTATACCACAACAACACTCCAGCCTACTAACTATACCACAACAACGCTCTAGCCTACTAACTATACCACAACAACACTCCAGCCTACTAACTATACCACAACAACGCTCCAGCCTACTAACTATACCACAACAACACTCCAGCCTACTAACTATACCACAACAACACTCCAGCCTACTAACTATACCACAACAACGCTCTAGCCTACTATCTATACCACAACAACACTCCAGCCTACTAACTATACCACAACAACACTCCAGCCTACTAACTATACCACAACAACGCTCCAGCCTACTAACTATACCACAACAACACTTATGTAAATATTGGGACTGGTGATGTCAACAACCCTGGAGGAATGTCTGTGGTCCCTACTGGCCGTTTGCTGTAGTCCTTAGAAATTGATTTCTTTAAAAGCAAATTTCTCCCTTTACTTTAAACTTTGAACGTTGTAACTTTGCAGATGTTGTTTATGCTCAAACAGCAACATTACACACTAGCTAAAGTTAGAAAAGTGAAATCGTGTTTTACCACCCCTTTAATATTTTTGTGAGGATTTCATGCAGTGAAGGATGATTTATTTGAAAAATAAACATAATTACAAAACAAAAACCCACAAGGGGGAAAAAATCTAACTTGAAATAATAAAGACCAACTTGGAAAATAACAGCCAGGAACAGGGGGTAAAAGGAGACGAAAGACAACGATCCGACAACAGACTGCAACACGAGGAGACTTATAAAGGGTAAATAATCAGTAGGGACAGACAGACAGACCAGGGCGGGATGGGAGGGACAGTTCAAGTGCCCCGGCCGACGCACCCCATTCCCCACGGCCCACAGAGTTCGGGAGGCCAGGGCGGCCCACAGAGTTCGGGAGGCCAGGGCGGCCCACAGAGTTCGGAGGCCAGGGCGGCCCACAGAGTTCGGGAGGCCAGGGCGGCCCACAGAGTTTAGGAGGCCAGGGCGGCCCACAGGGTTTAGGAGGCCAGGGCGGCCCACAGAGTTTAGGAGGCCAGGGCGGCCCACAGGGTTCGGGAGGCCAGGGCGGCCCACAGAGTTTAGGAGGCCAGGGCGGCCCACAGAGTTTAGGAGGCCAGGGCGGCCCACAGGGTTCGGGAGGCCAGGGCGGCCCACAGAGTTCGGAGGCCAGGGCGGCCCACAGAGTTCGGGAGGCCAGGGCGGCCCACAGAGTTCGGGAGGCCAGGGCGGCCCACAGAGTTTAGGAGGCCAGGGCGGCCCACAGGGTTTAGGAGGCCAGGGCGGCCCACAGAGTTTAGGAGGCCAGGGCGGCCCACAGAGTTTAGGAGGCCAGGGCGGCCCACAGAGTTTAGGAGGCCAGGGCGGCCCACAGAGTTTAGGAAGCCAGGGCGGCCCACAGGGTTCGGGAGGCCAGGGCGGCCCACAGAGTTCGGGAGGCCAGGGCGGCCCACAGAGTTTAGGATGCCAGGGCAGCCCACAGAGTTTAGGAGGCCAGGGCGGCCCACAGGGTTCGGGAGGCCAGGGCGGCCCACAGAGTTTAGGAGGCCAGGGCGGCCCAAAGAGTTCGGGAGGCCAGGGCGGCCCACAGAGTTTAGGAGGCCAGGGTGGCCCACAGAGTTTAGGAGGCCAGGGCGGCCCACAGGGTTCGGGAGGCCAGGGCGGACCACAGAGTTCGGGAGGCCAAGGCGGCCCACAGAGTTCGGGAGGCCAGGGCGGCCCACAGAGTTTAGGAGGCCAGGGCGGCCCACAGAGTTTAGGAGGCCAGGGCGGCCGACAGGGTTCGGGAGGCCAGGGCGGCCCACAGGGTTCGGGAAGCCAGGGCGGCCCACAGGGTTTGGGAGGCCAGGGCGGCCCACAGGGTTTGGGAGGCCAGGGCGGCCCACAGGGTTCGGGAGGCCAGGGAGGCCCACAGGGTTCAGGAGGCCTGGGCGGCCCACAGGGTTCGGGAAGCCAGGGTGGCCCAAAGAGTTTGGGAGGCCAGGGTGGCCCACAGGGTTTGGGAGGCCAGGGTGGCCCACAGGGTTCAAGAGGCCAATCGCTCAATCAGTGTTTCAACGGCGGAAAGACCTCAATATAACTGCTTGTAAACTAAACAATGTCATGTAGCATCACATTTACCTCAGGCAGTCATTCAGTGTCCACAGAATTTTATTCACTAGAGAACTCAACTCTTTCACTAAATATATAGACTATTACATTTACATTTGCGGCAGACGCTTTTATCCAAAGCGACTTACATTTCATTCAAGGTACACATTTTACATTTTGTCATTTCTTGCTTTCCCTGGGAATCGAACCCATGACCTTGGCGTTGCTAGCGCCATGCTCTACTGTTTGAGCTACAGGAAAGCACATTTAGCCTATATATTCATTATATTCTATTGAACCTGTTAAGGATGTCTTGATTATTTCATGTCATGAAAATGACAGACACTGTGTATAAATGATTATATTTCAACAACGAATTGGAGAAAAAAACTACTTTATGATTAGATTTAGAAGTTATTGCAAAAACTGCCTTATGTGAAGCTTACATGTTGACATACAATGTGTTATTTGAGTGTTGATTATTATATTCAAAAATAAATAGCAACTGAATTTAGGCTAATAGTTTGCGCTCTGTTGTTAACCTTTAATATTATAGTAATGTGTAAGTAAGGGCTCCCTACATAGTTTACAGCAATATCTTCAATAAACTTTTAGTTATAATGTAATTAATTTAAGGACAGACACATTTTTTTCAGTAAACCACTGTTTAATAAAAGTAAATAAAAAGCAATTTTGTAAAACTGCTGTACCGAACCCATACCGAACCGTGACTTCAAAACTGAGGTACGTACCGAATCGTCAGTTTTGTGTACCGTTACAACCCTAATATATATATATATGTGTGTGTTTGTGTGTGTGTGAATGAGAGAACTAAACAGGAACAGCTGAACAGAATGATTAACTAATGATTTACCAACTGGCACATACATAGAACCTAGGTCAACTTAATATAACCGAGAACAGGAACAGAAGCAAACCAGAACAAAACATAATCCCGACAATTACATTCCCAAAAGTAGTCCATATGTGTACAAACAGTGAATTTAAAATACAGCTCACATTCTAAACTAACAATCACCAACTAAAGAAATATCACCAGGTCAATATCACTAACCCTAACCCTACACATGACAGAAAAACATATTAACATATATGTTTATATATTTCTGGAATGTCTCTACAAACAGGGTTAGAGTTTAATAAATGATTGGAGTGACAGGAGGTGTGAGTGGTGCTTCTTTTAGATGTTTCATTTTAATTTCATTTGATTTCCTTGATATCTCATATTTGATATTTTTCAGCATTTAGGTTCAGAACTGCTGTACACCAACACACTACACAGCATCCATTCCAACTCCACAATAAGCCGTGCTGCCACTCTCATCCTCCCACTCGCCTGCCGGTTTCCGGGACAACAAGCCAAAGGTCCATCTTTTAAAATCTCCATACCTGATGAAGTGGAGACGTTTGGAGCAGTGTCCTTCTGGATTGAGTTCCACCTTCCCGGAGAGGGCCCTTTGGCTGCAGAGACGCGTCTGGCGCGCATGCGCAGTTTGCAGCCGGTGCGAGCGGCTCGAGAGCTCCGCGCTATGGGCAGGATGGATATGCTGGACCTGCATGTGTTCTCCAACTGCTCACTGGACCGTGCTGAGCTCATGGTGGGCCGTTGTGTTGAGTCCGAGACAAAAGACTTCCTAAACACACGGCCTCTGCTGAACCACGGGTTAGTATCAACATTAGCCTTGTCAAAGACTCAAACTGCTTCTACTGCTAATAGTTATTCAAGTCAAGTCATGTCAACTTTATTTATATAGCGCTTTTAACAATGTAGATTGTTTCAAAGCAGCTTTACAGTGTTAAACAGGAAAATAATGCAGCATAATTTTATTCAGCTGTATAGCCATTTGATGTCATCAGTTCATTTCAATTATCATACGGTGACAGTGTGGGCTTTAGATCAATAATTAGATCAGTAATTTGGTTTATATGGTTAATTTAGTTTATTAATTCGATTTATTTCAATGTTTAGTTGAAAAATGTAGTGTCCACAACTGAGCACGCCAAGCCAGAGGCAACAGTGGCAAGGAAACCAAAACCCCATCAGGAGCAGAATGGAGGAAAATAAACCTTGGAGAAACCAGGCTCAGTCGGGGGGGCAGTTCTCCTCTGGCCAATTAACAAACAGCGTATTATTATTATTCTGGCAACTTTACAGGTCAGAGGTCATAATAGATTGGAATATTCGATCAATCTGAGTCATCCCGCTGGAGACGGGTTTATTGAGGATGCCGTGTCGATGAGGCAGTTTCAGGGGGAGGCTAATCACGGTCTCTCAGACACTTCAGGGTCATGTGTTGGTCTTCTCTGGGCGCAGGTCCAGCATCTGATCCGGATCCGGCCCGGATCCGGCTGACTGCAGTAAACCTTGGGATAAACAGAGAGACTAGCATTAGCGTAGATGCCATTCTTCTGATGATGTCACGAGTACATCAGGTGTTATGGGAAGTGTTCCCGGTTCCGGCTGACCTAGTTAATGCAGCCTAACAATCATTTCATTGAGAAAGTGTTTTATGTGTATGCCACAGTAAAGAGATGTGTTTTTAGTCTAGATTTAAACTGACAGAGTGTGTCTGCTTCCCCAACAATGCTAGGAAGAGTTCCAGAGTTTAGGAGCTAAATAGGAAAAGGATCGACCGCCTGCAGTTGATTTGGATATTCTCGGTATGATCAACTGGCCAGAGTTTAGAGAGCGCAGTAGACGTGATGGAGTATAATGTGTTAAGAGCTCGCTCAAGTATTGGGTATTATTCGTGTTAGTTATTTTAACAAGTTCCCAGGAGTGACCCAAAAATATCATGGACTTATTTTGGGCCTGTATGCAACCACCCAGAACACCCTAATAGCCACATAGCAGCACAACAAACAGTCATAAACCATTTGCAACTTCATAGCAACACCCTGGCAACCACCATAGCAATGTGTCAGCAGCACTCACTCCACACTGACATGTTTCCCGTCCTGTGCTATAGACATGATGAATATTAAAAATGTGGCTTGTTGAGGAGAGATAGATGTGCAGTTTTGATGATATTCCCCTGAATCTCATTTACATTACACTGATGGCATTCTGTCTCAATCTCTATGCATCACGATATCATAAACACATGATTGAATCATAGAGACTTTTTACTATTAAAGTGAATTTGTAGAAAGCTAAATTATAGTTTATATTCAAGAAAAAAGATTCAGGGCCCATCTCATTCTTACTCATAGTGGTTTTTGTGATATAATGGTTGGATAATTCAGAATGAACAGCCTCTTCCTTTAATAGCTCTCCTCTTGTTTAATTTACTTCATGTGTTTTGACAACACCTTCCCCTTTCCATCATAAATCTGTTCCTCCGGCTCTCTGTATTTCAGCTGCGCAGCGGGAAATGGAACCTTGGAGGTCTTGACGTCATCTTCGACTGTTCGGATTTACCGCTTATATCTCGGTTCTCTGGGTATAATGGGAGACACTGTATGTTTCATTATCTGTGTTCTCAATAAGCTTGATGACCTCTTCATGTGCAGATGAGTCCTTCCTGCATGTGTCTTGTTAAACTCTGTTCATTTGTCTGTCTAGATGTATGTTGAGTGTCTAGTACAACTTTGTGTTACCACCAAACAAAGCCAGAGATGTCCTGATCCGTGTTCGGGAACAGCAGACAAGACTCTAGAAAACAGCATTCTGACCCACAACTACACTGTCCGTTCAGGGCCCGTCCGCCTCATTAAAGCCACAGAACCCAGCACTACAACTGCTCAAGCAACCCAAACCGGACAGGTCACTCAGCCCTCCAATAGCCAGGGGGCAGCAGGCTCCGCCTCTCGCAGTAAGGGTTTTACTGGCTAATATCGGTGTAATGCAGAGCCGGACACAGCACATATTAATGCATGTTTGCTCTTCTGTTTCAGCTCTGGGTAGAGGTGCATTCTGGGTAGTTGCTGTGTCATTGGCTGTGCAGCTTCTTCAGCTCATGGAGATCTTCATCACTGACTAATCAAAATCATCTTATTTTATCTTCTTTCTTGACCACCATTACAATGTTTCTTTATATACCCTTTAATCGTGGAGAAAGTCCATTCTGTAGGACAACATGCTTCATAATTTACTGTCATTCACAAATGTTGGGTTAGCATCAGAGAAGCAGATCAACACCTCTTTTCATTTTGACCAACTATAACAACATTATGTCATTAAAAACATTATACCTTTTATACCATTTTACCAAGAATAAAGAAATCAGTAGTTCAGTAAAGAATGACAATTCTGGCATTTATTCACCCTCATGTTTTTCCAAACGCATATGAAGGAATAAAGATGGAGATGATCTTCAGAATGCTCACGCTGCACTTATAATGAAAGCAGACTAACCAGGGCCTGTTGAGCTCCAACACGAACCAAAACAAACAAACAAAATCACCATAAAAGTATCATAAATAGTCCACATGACTTGTGCCCTTTAGAATGTGTGAAGAACAGACCAACATTTAGCCCACAATGCACTTCCCATAATGAGAATCAGTTTCAATACAGTTATATAGCAGTAATAATGTACAAAATCAATATTTGTATTACTGATATTTACACATCCAACATTAAACTTCATGACAAAATCTGTGCATCTCAGTACCTGCAGGTGCTTCAGCCTGATCTGAGATCTGTGTCCTGAGATTCCTGCTAGACCTGCGACTCTCACACTGATCTGAGATCTGTGTGCTGAGATTCCTGCTAGACCTGCGACTCTCACACTGATCTGAGATCTGTGTCCTGAGATTCCTGCTAGACTGGCGACTCTCACACTGATCTGAGATCTGTGTCCTGAGATTCCTGCTAGACCGGCGACTCTCACACTGATCTGAGATCTGTGTGCTGAGATTCCTGCTAGACCTGCGACTCTCACACTGATCTGAGATCTGTGTCCTGAGATTCCTGCTAGACCTGCGACTCTCACACTGATCTGAGATCTGTGTGCTGAGATTCCTGCTAGACCGGCGACTCTCACACTGATCTGAGATCTGTGTCCTGAGATTCCTGCTAGACCGGCGACTCTCACACTGATCTGAGATCTGTGTCCTGAGATTCCTGCTAGACCGGCGACTCTCACACTGATCTGAGATCTGTGTCCTGAGATTCCTGCTAGACCGGCGACTCTCACACTGATCTGAGATCTGTGTGCTGAGATTCCTGCTAGACCTGCGACTCTCACACTGATCTGAGATCTGTGTGCTGAGATTCCTGCTAGACCTGCGACTCTCACACTGATCTGAGATCTGTGTCCTGAGATTCCTGCTAGACCTGCGACTCTCACACTGATCTGAGATCTGTGTGCTGAGATTCCTGCTAGACCGGCGACTCTCACACTGATCTGAGATCTGTGTCCTGAGATTCCTGCTAGACCGGCGACTCTCACACTGATCTGAGATCTGTGTCCTGAGATTCCTGCTAGACCGGCGACTCTCACACTGATCTGAGATCTGTGTCCTGAGATTCCTGCTAGACCGGCGACTCTCACACTGATCTGAGATCTGTGTCCTGAGATTCCTGCTAGACCGGCGACTCTCACACTGATCTGAGATCTGTGTCCTGAGATTCCTGCTAGACCTGCGACTCTCACACTGATCTGAGATCTGTGTCCTGAGATTCCTGCTAGACCGGCGACTCTCACACTGATCTGAGATCTGTGTCCTGAGATTCCTGCTAGACCGGCGACTCTCACACTGATCTGAGATCTGTGTGCTGAGATTCCTGCTAGACCGGCGACTCTCACACTGATCTGAGATCTGTGTCCAGAGATTCCTGCTAGACCTGCGACTCTCACACTGATCTGAGATCTGTGTGCTGAGATTCCTGCTAGACCTGCGACTCTCACACTGATCTGAGATCTGTGTGCTGAGATTCCTGCTAGACCTGCGACTCTCACACTGATCTGAGATCTGTGTGCTGAGATTCCTGCTAGACCTGCGACTCTCACACTGATCTGAGATCTGTGTCCTGAGATTCCTGCTAGACCTGCGACTCTCACACTGATCTGAGATCTGTGTCCTGAGATTCCTGCTAGACCGGCGACTCTCACACTGATCTGAGATCTGTGTCCTGAGATTCCTGCTAGACTGGCGACTCTCACACTGATCTGAGATCTGTGTCCTGAGATTCCTGCTAGACCGGCGACTCTCACACTGATCTGAGATCTGTGTCCTGAGATTCCTGCTAGACCTGCGACTCTCACACTGATCTGAGATCTG
>CM042251.1:450432-484806 GCA_023566225.1 Romanogobio albipinnatus
TCTGTATGAGGGTTTATTACACACACACACACACACACACACACTGATCTTGTCTGTATGAGGGTTTATTACACACACACACACACACACACACTGATCTTGTCTGTATGAGGGTTTATAACACACACACACTGATCTTGTCTGTATGATGGTTTTTTACACACACACACACTGATCTTGTCTGTATGATGGTTTTTTACACACACACACACACTGATCTTCTCTGTATGAGGGTTTATTACACACTCACACACACACACACACACACACACACACTGATCTTGTCTGTATGAGTGTGTGTTCATGAGTGTGTGTTCATGAGTGTGTGTTCATGAGTGTGTGTTCATGAGTGTGTGATCATGAGTGTGTGATCATGAGTGTGTGATCATGAGTGTGTTCAAGAGTGTGTGTTCATGAGTGTGTGTTCATGAGTGTGTGTTCATGAGTGTGTGTTCATGAGTGTGTGTTCAAGAGTGTGTGTTCAAGAGTGTGTGTTCAAGAGTGTGTGTTCAAGAGTGTGTGTTCAAGAGTGTGTGTTCAAGAGTGTGTGTTCAAGAGTGTGTGTTCATGAGTGTGTGTTCATGAGTGTGTGTTCATGAGTGTGTGTTCATGAGTGTGTGTTCATGAGTGTGTGTTCATGAGTGTGTGTTCATGAGTGTGTGTTCATGAGTGTGTGTTCATGAGTGTGTGTTCATGAGTGTGTGTTCATGAGTGTGTGTTCATGAGTGTGTGTTCATGAGTGTGTGATCATGAGTGTGTGATCATGAGTGTGTGATCATGAGTGTGTGATCATGAGTGTGTGATCATGAGTGTGTGTTCATGAGTGTGTGTTCATGAGTGTGTGTTCATGAGTGTGTGTTCATGAGTGTGTGATCATGAGTGTGTGATCATGAGTGTGTGATCATGAGTGTGTTCATGAGTGTGTGTTCATGAGTGTGTGTTCATGAGTGTGTGTTCATGAGTGTGTGTTCATGAGTGTGTGTTCATGAGTGTGTGTTCATGAGTGTGTGTTCATGAGTGTGTGTTCATGAGTGTGTGTTCATGAGTGTGTGTTCATGAGTGTGTGTTCATGAGTGTGTGTTCATGGGTGTGTTCATGAGTGTGTGTTCATGAGTGTGTTCATGAGTGTGTTCATGGGTGTGTTCATGGGTGTGTTCATGAGTGTGTGTTCATGAGTGTGTGTTCATGAGTGTGTGTTCATGAGTGTGTGTTCATGAGTGTGTGTTCATGAGTGTGTGTTCATGAGTGTGTGTTCATGAGTGTGTGTTCATGAGTGTGTGATCATGAGTGTGTGATCATGAGTGTGTTCAAGAGTGTGTGTTCATGAGTGTGTGTTCATGAGTGTGTGTTCATGAGTGTGTGTTCATGAGTGTGTGTTCATGAGTGTGTGTTCATGAGTGTGTGTTCATGAGTGTGTGTTCATGAGTGTGTGTTCATGAGTGTGTGTTCATGAGTGTGTGTTCATGAGTGTGTGATCATGAGTGTGTGTTCATGAGTGTGTGTTCATGAGTGTGTGTTCATGAGTGTGTGTTCATGAGTGTGTGTTCATGAGTGTGTGTTCATGAGTGTGTGTTCATGAGTGTGTGTTCATGAGTGTGTGTTCATGAGTGTGTGTTCATGAGTGTGTGTTCATGAGTGTGTGTTCATGAGTGTGTGTTCATGAGTGTGTTCATGAGTGTGTGTTCATGAGTGTGTTCAAGAGTGTGTGTTCATGAGTGTGTTCATGAGTGTGTTCATGGGTGTGTTCATGGGTGTGTGTTCATGAGTGTGGGTTCATGAGTGAGGGTTAGGGTTATGGTTAGGGTTAGGGTTAGGGATATAGAGTCCAATACTGGGGATCGGTCGCGACCGATCCTATCTTTTCTGTATATATCTTGTATTCTACATCCCAGGGTTAGGGTTAGGGTTAGGGTTAGGGTTAGGGTTAGGTGAAGGAGAGATCCAGGACGTTAGCCGATCCGCCACAAGGACGAATCCCCACGACGGACCAGCCGACGAACGGTTGTGCACGGTCCAATGTGTTCTGCCCGCCAACCAACAAATACATTGAATTAAAAAATAAAAAACTCTTGTCTGAGAAAGCCAACACGATCCCATAAGAAAGCCAACATCGGCCTGAACACACTCTAAGCACTAAATAAAATTATGCCCGGGCTGTAGCGACGTGGGCTACGTCAACAAGGGCTATTTTGCCACTGAGGGTTAAGTTTAGGGCAGTTTTTGGCAAGGGACTAGCATCCTGGACGTCCACTGAAGACCCCTGAAGGACCAGAGTCGGTTTGGACTAAGGTAAGTATTTTTTTCTCTCTCTTTTCTAGGGCTCTACCACATCACACACACTCATGATGGCGGCCATTTTAGGTCATTCTACCTCTATTTGCAACGTTTCGATATTTTTTTATCTTCCTCAGGCGCAGGCAATGACCAAATGAATTTTCTCTCAACACACACAGTCTTATATACCCTGTGTGGGCGGGGCTTCTCGCACTGTAAGTAAAACCTAACCCTTTCAGCACGAATTAGTGCTTCATAAACAGTATGCTATAATAATCTTTATTGATATTTAATTTTACTGAATACTATCAAGTGTGGCAAGACAATAGGCACTTACAAACAAAAAAGTAGGCACTTACACAGACGTTTTATATTTTTAATTCCATGTCCTTTGTCAGGAGGTGCATAGACATGGCACTGGCTGGGTTAGGTGAAGGAGAGATCCAGGACGTTAGCCGATCCGCCACAAGGACGAATCCCCACGACGGACCAGCCGACGAACGGTTGTGCACGGTCCAATGTGTTCTGCCCGCCAACCAACAAATACATTGAATTAAAAAATTAAAAACTCTTGTCTGAGAAAGCCAACACGATCCCATAAGAAAGCCAACATCGGCCTGAACACACTCTAAGCACTAAATAAAATTATGCCCGGGCTGTAGCGACGCGGGCTACGTCAACAAGGGCTATTTTGCCACTGAGGGTTAAGTTTAGGGCAGTTTTTGGCAAGGGACTAGCATCCTGGACGTCCACTGAAGACCCCTGAAGGACCAGAGTCGGTTTGGACTAAGGTAAGTATTTTTTTCTCTCTCTTTTCTAGGGCTCTACCACATCACACACACTCATGATGGGTTAGGGTTAGGGTTAGGGTTAGGGTTAGGTTTTTGAAAGAATTACAACAGCTCCCCTGGCCTAGAACTGGTCCGGGTCCAAGGGGAGTCTGAGGAAAGGCACGGGCTCGTGCTCTTTTGACCCAACCATCGTCCCCTCTCGGGACTACCATTACTAGGTTCCGGGCCCCTCAAACAAAAACCCCTCCCCCCCGGGAGAAATGCTAGACCGGGCCTGGCCCAACACTTCCCCAAACTCTAGAACTAAACCCCCACACGCCCGCACCCTACCCCATGAAAATAAAACCCATCATGTCCTCCTCTCGACCGACTTTAGCAAAAAACATTGGTGGGTGAAGAGCCTCTATCACTGTGACGAGCAGAACTGACCCAGTCTTGGTATATACACACACAATCTCGATGAACCAGCGTTTTAGCCCGTAGGCATGGAAATCAGCAAGTCCACCTGACGGGTAAGTTCAAAATCCCTACTATGGCTCCCCCCCCACCAAACCCAACGCTTGGCTAGACCGACATGGAGCTGGAAGCCAGCTCCCGGCTCCAGCCGTCGTTCAGGCCGGGAGGCAGACCGAGGAGATAAACCTGCACCCCTGGTCCATCAGGGCTGTGATGGCTAAGATTAGGCAATAAAGGGTGCGAGGGTCAACCCAGACCCATGTCATTGATACCAGTATTCGATGGTTAAATCCCTGCAGTCGGTTGTTAAACCATTACTCCCGTTCCTATCCCACCAAACCCAACGTTCCGCCAGGCCGGAAAGGAAACAGATAAACCCGAGCCCCTGATCCATCATGGCTGTGATAGTTAGAATAAGGCTAGGATCAACGTAAGGACCGATCTGACCCATATCATCGATATCAAGGTTCGATGGTTAGATCCAGATGATAAGAGAGCTACGATACCTCCAATACAGGAGGTTATTAAACCAATACTTCCGTTCCTATCCCACCAAACCCAACGTTCCGCCAGGCCGGAAAGGAAACAGCAAATAAACCAGAGCCAATGATCCATCATGCCTGTGATAGTTAGAGTAAGGCTAGGATCCACATAAGGACCGATCTCCCCCATGTCACCATTCCCACCGGGCTATGACCTTTAGAATTAGGGGACGCAGGGGTAAATTCCACTCCTATCCCCAGCTCCCATCGCCAAATGCCAGTGAAGAATAAACGCGGGAACAAATACCCATGCACCCCAAATCCCTCCGGGTTGTGAGGGTAGTTTTTAGGAAAAGGATGAGCACAGAGCGACCCCCATGCATCTCACAAATCCCTCAGTGGTCGTGAGGGGTAGGATTAAGGGAAGGATGAGTGTAGGGACAGATCCCCGTGTATTTCACAAATCCATCAGGACTGTGACGGTTAGGTTTAGGTATAAGCCACTGATCCATCAGGGCTGTGAGGGCTAAGTTTAGGCAAGAATGGGTGTGGGGATAGATCCCAACCCATTAACCCATCAGGGCTGTGACGGTTAAGTTTAGGTATGAGCCACTGATCCATCAGGACTGTGACGGTTAAGTTTAGGTATAAGCCACTGATCCATCAGGACTGTGACGGTTAAGTTTAGGTATAAGCCACTGATCCATCAGGACTGTGACGGTTAAGTTTAGGTATAAGCCACTGATCCATCAGGACTGTGAGGGTTAGGGTTAGGGTTAGGGTTAGGGTTAGGGTTAGGGTTAGGGTTAGGTTTTTTGAGAAGGCAACGCCTCCCCCCAGACCACCCTTTCGGGCCGTCCAGTTTGGTTTAGGGAGGACGCCGGAAGGCACTGGCCGGCGCATGTTTTTGTTGAGGCTGCTCCACTCTTGCCGCTGGTTATGCCTCCCCCCTCTTTTTCTTTTCAATCACAGTCCTCCTGTTATCTTGTTTTCCCTTCTTTCCACGTCTCCAACCGTCCTATGTTGTCCTCACCCCTACCATTTTACTTGTTTCAAGTCCACGGTAATCCCATTACACCTCTTTATGAAGGTCGTTTTTTTTAGGTTTGTGTATATTCAAGTATTTTTATCCTACTCCCCTGTTTACTAAATACTAGGATAGCTCCAATCTTTTGGGATTCTATCTCCCTTACCTGATAAGTAAATTTAGATATGTCCTGATCCTATGTCTCAGAGTTTCGTCCTATCTCCTATTGAGGGTAACCAAGCCCATTTTTCCACAATTCCTCCCTCCAGTTGTTTCTAGTGATTATTTTTATAAGCACCCCCCCCAAAAACAGCCTGAGTTCCCTAGAAATCCATGTACCTCTATAAAAAGAACACATCATCAGTGATGTACCTCAGGATCATTGGGTGTTTCGGCCCTTTAAACACCATACACCCTCCTCCGAGGCGGCCCGCCCAAGGGAGAACAGCCCCCGGCGTGTGTTCCTCCCCATTTAGCTATTCCCCACCCACCTACCCTGCCCTCCCTTTCCCCCGTCCTCCTTTATCAAAACTACAAGTTCCCCTCCACCTCCCTCCAACCACCTCAACCCATCTATAAAAATCCCCTAATGCTAATCATTGATGGAAGACTGGATACCAATTAAGGCCCTTTAATCCAAGGCCACCTTCCCTGCGTGCTGTCCAAGTGGACCCAGAGAGGCTGGATACCTACCCACCCTCCCAAGTAACCCCTTCGTTAACACCGCAAGGTATCCAGGGCTACCCGAGAAAGGCCTGTGACCCGGGGCTCTCATTGGCGGGTACCTAAGCACCAAGCTTCTACCAATGATCCTCCCTAAGGTATGCGAAACCCCATGCCGACATCACACTTACCGTAGCAAGACACAACCGTAGGGGATCGCATACCCTAACTCCTCTATTTTTCTCCCTCTACCCCTTATCCCTTATCTTCCCATCCCACCTTCCTCCACCATGGTAAGTCCAAAAATTTCTTTACAAAAAATATCCATACACCCCACTCCCTATCCCAAGTTGGTCTCAAACCCCAGTCCCCCTGTTCCCTCACCTCTCCTACTAACCACTCGCCCAATCCCCTCCTTCTGCTTTCAATTCTCCAACCAGCACCCCCCTCCTTTCCACCACGAGAAGCCCTCAAAACATAAAAATTCATAGACCCCTATCCCAAGCTGGTCTCGAACCCCGGTCCCCGTGTTCCCCCACCCTTCCTACTAACCACTCTCCCCCGGCATCCTTCCCTGCCCTCAAAAGGTAAATTTAGATGAACTGTTTCCATAACCATGTTGTGCGTACAGGGATGGCCCTAATTAATCCTAGAATTACGCTCCCATCCTGTGATGGGTAGGTTTAGGTATGTTAAAGTAATGTCTAATTAGAACTAATTCCCAATCCCCAGTGAGGGTTAGGTTAGGGTTAGGGTTAGGGTTAGGGTTAGGGTTAGGGTTAGGGTTAGGGTTAGGGTTAGGGTTAGGGTTAGGTAATAGGCACTTTTGCGAAGTTGAGCCCCCCTGAGTTGAGCCCCCCTCAGTAACTCCGCCCCCTTTGGTCCTAGGGGGAGGAGACTTTGCCTGTATACTAATTTGACCACGCCCAGTCGATTGGGCGTGGTCCCATCCCTCTAGCTCCTCCCCTTTTTGAGTTATGGAGTTGAGCCCCCAGTTGAGCCCCCCCCTCTAACTCCGCCCCCTTTGGTCTTACAGGGCGGAGACTTTGCCTGTATACTAATTTGGCCACGCCCAGTCGATTGGGCGTGGTCCCATCCGTCTAGCCCCTCCCCTTTTTGAGTTATGGGTTAGGGTTAGGGTTAGGGTTAGGGTTAGGTTTTTGAAAGAATTACAACAGCTCCCCTGGCCTAGAACTGGTCCGGGTCCAAGGGGAGTCTGAGGAAAGGCACGGGCTCGTGGTCTTTTGACCCAACCATCGTCCCCTCTCGGGACTACCATTACTAGGTTCCGGGTCCCTCAAACAAAAACCCCTCCCCCCCGGGAGAAATGCTAGACCGGGCCTGGCCCAACACTTCCCCAAACTCTAGAACTAAACCCCCACACGCCCGCACCCTACCCCATGAAAATAAAACCCATCATGTCCTCCTCTCGACCGACTTTAGCAAAAAACATTGGTGGGTGAAGAGCCTCTATCACTGTGACGAGCAGAACTGACCCAGTCTTGGTATATACACACACACACAATCTCGATGAACCAGCGTTTTAGCCCGTAGGCATGGAAATCAGCAAGTCCACCTGACGGGTAAGTTCAAAACCCCTACTATGGCTCCCCCCCCACCAAACCCAACGCTCGGCTAGACCGACATGGAGCTGGAAGCCAGCTCCCGGCTCCAGCCGTCGTTCAGGCCGGGAGGCAGACCGAGGAGATAAACCTGCACCCCTGGTCCATCAGGGCTGTGATGGCTAAGATTAGGCAATAAAGGGTGCGAGGGTCAACCCAGACCCATGTCATTGATACCAGTATTCGATGGTTAAATCCCTGCAGTCGGTTGTTAAACCATTACTCCCGTTCCTATCCCACCAAACCCAACGTTCCGCCAGGCCGGAAAGGAAACAGATAAACCCGAGCCCCTGATCCATCATGGCTGTGATAGTTAGAATAAGGCTAGGATCAACGTAAGGACCGATCTGACCCATATCATCGATATCAAGGTTCGATGGTTAGATCCAGATGATAAGAGAGCTACGATACCTCCAATACAGGAGGTTATTAAACCAATACTTCCGTTCCTATCCCACCAAACCCAACGTTCCGCCAGGCCGGAAAGGAAACAGCAAATAAACCAGAGCCAATGATCCATCATGCCTGTGATAGTTAGAGTAAGGCTAGGATCCACATAAGGACCGATCTCCCCCATGTCACCATTCCCACCGGGCTATGACCTTTAGAATTAGGGGACGCAGGGGTAAATTCCACTCCTATCCCCAGCTACCATCGCCAAATGCCAGTGAAGAATAAACGCGGGAACAAATACCCATGCACCTCAAATCCCTCCGGGTTGTGAGGGTAGTTTTTAGGAAAAGGATGAGCACAGAGCGACCCCAATGCATCTCACAAATCCCTCAGTGGTCGTGAGGGGTAGGATTAAGGGAAGGATGAGTGTAGGGACAGATCCCCGTGTATTTCACAAATCCATCAGGACTGTGACGGTTAGGTTTAGGTATAAGCCACTGATCCATCAGGGCTGTGAGGGCTAAGTTTAGGCAAGAATGGGTGTGGGGATAGATCCCAACCCATTAACCCATCAGGGCTGTGACGGTTAAGTTTAGGTATAAGCCACTGATCCATCAGGACCGTGACCGTTAAGTTTAGGTATAAGCCACTGATCCATCAGGACTGTGACGGTTAAGTTTAGGTATAAGCCACTGATCCATCAGGACTGTGACGGTTAAGTTTAGGTATAAGCCACTGATCCATCAGGGCTGTGAGGGCTAAGTTTAGGCAAGAATGGGTGTGGGGATAGATCCCAACCCATTAACCCATCAGGGCTGTGACGGTTAAGTTTAGGTATAAGCCACTGATCCATCAGGACTGTGACGGTTAAGTTTAGGTATAAGCCACTGATCCATCAGGACTGTGACGGTTAAGTTTAGGTATAAGCCACTGATCCATCAGGACTGTGAGGGCTAAGTTTAGGCAAGAATGGGTGTGGGGATAGATCCCAACCCATTAACCCATCAGGGCTGTGACGGTTAAGTTTAGGTATAAGCCACTGATCCATCAGGACTGTGACGGTTAAGTTTAGGTATAAGCCACTGATCCATCAGGACTATGACGGTTAAGTTTAGGTATAAGCCACTGATCCATCAGGACTGTGAGGGTTAAGTTTAGGCAGGAATGGGTGTGGGGATAGATCCCATTAACCCATCAGGACTGTGACGGTTAAGTTTAGGTATAAGCCACTGCTCCATCAGGACTGTGAGGGCTAAGTTTAGGCAAGAATGGGTGTGGGGATAGATCCCAACCCATTAACCCATCAGGGCTGTGACGGTTAAGTTTAGGTATAAGCCACTGATCCATCAAGACTGTGACGGTTAAGTTTAGGTATAAGCCACTGATCCATCAGGACTGTGACGGTTAAGTTTAGGTATAAGCCACTGATCCATCAGGACTGTGACGGTTAAGTTTAGGTATAAGCCACTGCTCCATCAGGACTGTGAGGGCTAAGTTTAGGCAAGAATGGGTGTGGGGATAGATCCCAACCCATTAACCCATCAGGGCTGTGACGGTTAAGTTTAGGTATAAGCCACTGATCCATCAAGACTGTGACGGTTAAGTTTAGGTATAAGCCACTGATCCATCAGGACTGTGACGGTTAAGTTTAGGTATAAGCCACTGATTCAACAGGACTGTGACGGTTAAGTTTAGGTATAAGCCACTGATCCATCAGGACTGTGAGGGTTAAGTTTAGGCAGGAATGGGTGTGGGGATAGATCCCATTAACCCATCAGGACTGTGACGGTTAAGTTTAGGTATAAGCCACTGATCCATCAGGACTGTGACGGTTAAGTTTAGGTATAAGCCACTGATCCATCAGGACTGTGACGGTTAAGTTTAGGTATAAGCCACTGATCCATCAGGACTGTGAGGGTTAAGTTTAGGCAGGAATGGGTGTGGGGATAGATCCCATTAACCCATCAGGACTGTGACGGTTAAGTTTAGGTATAAGCCACTGATCCATCAGGACTGTGAGGGCTAAGTTTAGGTATAAGCCACTGCTCCATCAGGACTGTGAGGGCTAAGTTTAGGCAAGAATGGGTGTGGGGATAGATCCCAACCCATTAACCCATCAGGGCTGTGACGGTTAAGTTTAGGTATAAGCCACTGATCCATCAGGACTGTGACGGTTAAGTTTAGGTATAAGCCACTGATCCATCAGGACTGTGACGGTTAAGTTTAGGTATAAGCCACTGATCCATCAGGACTGTGAGGGCTAAGTTTAGGCAAGAATGGGTGTGGGGATAGATCCCAACCCATTAACCCATCAGGGCTGTGACGGTTAAGTTTAGGTATAAGCCACTGATCCATCAGGACTGTGACGGTTAAGTTTAGGTATAAGCCACTGATCCATCAGGACTGTGACGGTTAAGTTTAGGTATAAGCCACTGATCCATCAGGACTGTGAGGGTTAAGTTTAGGCAGGAATGGGTGTGGGGATAGATCCCAACCCCTTAACCCATCAGGGCTGTGACAGTTAGGGTTAGGTATAAACCACTGATCCATCAGGACTGTGACGGTTAAGTTTAGGTATAAGCCACTGATCCATCAGGACTGTGACGGTTAAGTTTAGGTATAAGCCACTGATCCATCAGGACTGTTACGGTTAGGTTTAGGTATAAGCCACCAATATGTCCCCAACAAGTAGTAATAAAGAACAAAATGTCAATGGTCAACCCGAACTTGTGACAAGTAGATACTCTAGAAAAGCTTTATCAAGGTAAAAAATTTTCTCAAGGTAAAAAATTAACCAGTCAGTAATCATCCCCTAATCCCCCAAACGTAATGGTGAGGGAAATATTCCAGACACTGTCATCAGTAGTGTTCCAGAGACTCATCGGGTGTTTCGGCACCTTACACACCAGACACCCTCCTCTCTGGCGGCCCGCCTTGGATGATCAGCCCAAGACCAGTGTCCCTTAGCCAATCGCTAAAAAAACCGAACCGACAAAACCAACTGTTGCGCTTCGGTAAAATATATTATCCGCTACCTTTTACTGTTTCATTTTCCTAAGGTTGTAATTCGGTCCAAAATGTACTATAGGCTCGGTTCTCTAGGGTAGTCAACGTTTACACAGTACCACTCCCACCCCACTACAACCCCTTCCCCCATTAATCAACCCACCCCTCTGTCTTAGACAAACCTCAAACCCCTGCCAACCCATCAGAGACGAACCAAGAAATGTTAGACCTGTCTGGGTCACCCATTTCCCGAGGGCCTGTCTGGGCCTGGCTCGCTCCCCCTCCCGCATCCCCCCCAGCCATAGGCCAAGAGAGATGCCGGAGGGAGCCTCTGCCCCCCCAAAACAAAAACCCCGGCCAAACTAAGATGGACGCAAAGGAAAAGAGGCTTAGCCCCTGCCCCTTCTTCCCCCCATCATTGATCAAGCTACCTCTCCGTCCTTTCCCAACCTCCATTCCGCTGAGTGAGATGCCGGGGAGAGTCCCCCCTCCACAAACTCTCAATCCCCCATCCTCCCCTCCTACCAACATCCATGTCTCGATCCCAACGTGTCCGGTCCTTGACTAGACCTGTTCCAAACCATCGAACTTAGTCCAACCCTCAGGTCATGACTGTACAACTCCATCTCCACGTCTGATTTCCTTGGACAAGAATCTCTTCCTACTACAGACCAGACTGGGTGCAAGGCCCCTGATAGGACCGCTCCGAACCAGCGAACCCAGCCCGGCCCGAAGGCCATGACTAGATAATCCTGGCCCGGCATCACACCCTTCTGGCAAGAATTATTCCCCCCACCCCCGGATTAGCTTCCTCACCCACCTGACGGCACTAACCCTAAATCCCGAAATCCCTTACTCGACCCCTTTTATCTTGGGTCACACGGCAGGTCTGGTCGCACAGCACTGGCAAGGTTAGGTTTTTGAAAGAATTACAACAGCTCCCCTGGCCTAGAACTGGTCCGGGTCCAAGGGGAGTCTGAGGAAAGGCACGGGCTCGTGGTCTTTTGACCCAACCATCGTCCCCTCTCGGGACTACCATTACTAGGTTCCGGGTCCCTCAAACAAAAACCCTCCCCCCCGGGAGAAATGCTAGACCGGGCCTGGCCCAACACTTCCCCAAACTCTAGAACTAAACCCCCACACGCCCGCACCCTACCCCATGAAAATAAAACCCATCATGTCCTCCTCTCGACCGACTTTAGCAAAAAACATTGGTGGGTGAAGAGCCTCTATCACTGTGACGAGCAGAACTGACCCAGTCTTGGTATATACACACACAATCTCGCTGAACCAGCGTTTTAGCCCGTAGGCATGGAAATCAGCAAGTCCACCTGACGGGTAAGTTCAAAACCCCTACTATGGCTCCCCCCCCACCAAACCCAACGCTCGGCTAGACCGATATGGAGCTGGAAGCCAGCTCCCGGCTCCAGCCGTCGTTCAGGCCGGGAGGCAGACCGAGGAGATAAACCTGCACCCCTGGTCCATCAGGGCTGTGATGGCTAAGATTAGGTAATAAAGGGTGCGAGGGTCAACCCAGACCCATGTCATTGATACCAGTATTCGATGGTTAAATCCCTGCAGTCGGTTGTTAAACCATTACTCCCGTTCCTATCCCACCAAACCCAACGTTCCGCCAGGCCGGAAAGGAAACAGATAAACCCGAGCCCCTGATCCATCATGGCTGTGATAGTTAGAATAAGGCTAGGATCAACGTAAGGACCGATCTGACCCATATCATCGATATCAAGGTTCGATGGTTAGATCCAGATGATAAGAGAGCTACGATACCTCCAATACAGGAGGTTATTAAACCAATACTTCCGTTCCTATCCCACCAAACCCAACGTTCCGCCAGGCCGGAAAGGAAACAGCAAATAAACCAGAGCCAATGATCCATCATGCCTGTGATAGTTAGAGTAAGGCTAGGATCCACATAAGGACCGATCTCCCCCATGTCACCATTCCCACCGGGCTATGACCTTTAGAATTTAGGGGACGCAGGGGTAAATTCCACTCCTATCCCCAGCTACCATCGCCAAATGCCAGTGAAGAATAAACGCGGGAACAAATACCCATGCACCTCAAATCCCTCCGGGTTGTGAGGGTAGTTTTTAGGAAAAGGATGAGCACAGAGCGACCCCCATGCATCTCACAAATCCCTCAGTGGTCGTGAGGGGTAGGATTAGGGGAAGAATGAGCGTAGGGACAGATCCCCGTGTATTTCACAAATCCATCAGGACTGTGACGGTTAGGTATAGGTATAAGCCACTGATCCATCAGGGCTGTGAGGGCTAAGTTTAGGCAAGAATGAGTGTGGGGATAGATCCCAACCCATCAGGGCTGTGACGGTTAGGGTTAGGTATAAACCACTGATCCATCAGGACTGTGACGGTTAAGTTTAGGTATAAGCCACTGATCCATCAGGACTGTGACGGTTAAGTTTAGGTATAAGCCACTGATCCATCAGGACTGTGACGGTTAAGTTTAGGTATAAGCCACTGATCCATCAGGGCTGTGAGGGCTAAGTTTAGGCAAGAATGGGTGTGGGGATAGATCCCAACCCATTAACCCATCAGGGCTGTGACGGTTAAGTTTAGGTATAAGCCACTGATCCATCAGGACTGTGACGGTTAAGTTTAGGTATAAGCCACTGATCCATCAGGACTGTGAGGGTTAAGTTTAGGCAGGAATGGGTGTGGGGATAGATCCCATTAACCCATCAGGACTGTGACGGTTCAGTTTAGGTATAAGCCACTGATCCATCAGGACTGTGACGGTTAAGTTTAGGCAGGAATGGGTGTGGGGATAGATCCCATTAACCCATCAGGACTGTGACGGTTAAGTTTAGGTATAAGCCACTGATCCATCAGGACTGTGACGGTTAAGTTTAGGTATAAGCCACTGATCCATCAGGACTGTGACGGTTAAGTTTAGGTATAAGCCACTGATCCATCAGGGCTGTGAGGGCTAAGTTTAGGCAAGAATGGGTGTGGGGATAGATCCCAACCCATTAACCCATCAGGGCTGTGACAGTTAGGGTTAGGTATAAACCATTGATCCATCAGGACTGTGACGGTTAAGTTTAGGTATAAGCCACTGATCCATCAGGACTGTGACGGTTAAGTTTAGGTATAAGCCACTGATCCATCAGGACTGTGACGGTTAAGTTTAGGTATAAGCCACTGATCCATCAGGACTGTGAGGGTTAAGTTTAGGCAGGAATGGGTGTGGGGATAGATCCCATTAACCCATCAGGACTGTGACGGTTAAGTTTAGGTATAAGCCACTGATCCATCAGGACTGTGACGGTTAAGTTTAGGTATAAGCCACTGATCCATCAGGACTGTGAGGGTTAAGTTTAGGCAGGAATGGGTGTGGGGATAGATCCCATTAACCCATCAGGACTGTGACGGTTAAGTTTAGGTATAAGCCACTGATCCATCAGGACTGTGACGGTTAAGTTTAGGTATAAGCCACTGATCCATCAGGACTGTGACGGTTAAGTTTAGGTATAAGCCACTGATCCATCAGGGCTGTGAGGGCTAAGTTTAGGCAAGAATGGGTGTGGGGATAGATCCCAACCCATTAACCCATCAGGGCTGTGACGGTTAAGTTTAGGTATAAGCCACTGATCCATCAGGACTGTGACGGTTAAGTTTAGGTATAAGCCACTGATCCATCAGGACTGTGAGGGCTAAGTTTAGGCAAGAATGGGTGTGGGGATAGAACCCATTAACCCATCAGGGTCGTGACGGTTAGGGTTAGGTATAGACCACTGATCCATCAGGACTGTGACGGTTAAGTTTAGGTATAAGCCACTGATCCATCAGGACTGTGACGGTTAAGTTTAGGTATAAGCCACTGATCCATCAGGACTGTGAGGGCTAAGTTTAGGCAAGAATGGGTGTGGGGATAGAACCCATTAACCCATCAGGGTCGTGACGGTTAGGGTTAGGTATAGACCACTGATCCATCAGGACTGTGACGGTTAAGTTTAGGTATAAGCCACTGATCCATCAGGACTGTGACGGTTAAGTTTAGGTATAAGCCACTGATCCATCAGGACTGTGACGGTTAAGTTTAGGTATAAGCCACTGATCCATCAGGACTGTGACGGTTAAGTTTAGGTATAAGCCACTGATCCATCAGGACTGTGAGGGTTAAGTTTAGGCAGGAATGGGTGTGGGGATAGATCCCATTAACCCATCAGGACTGTGACGGTTAAGTTTAGGTATAAGCCACTGATCCATCAGGACTGTGACGGTTAAGTTTAGGTATAAGCCACTGATCCATCAGGACTGTGACGGTTAAGTTTAGGTATAAGCCACTGCTCCATCAGGACTGTGAGGGCTAAGTTTAGGCAAGAATGGGTGTGGGGATAGATCCCAACCCATTAACCCATCAGGGCTGTGACGGTTAAGTTTAGGTATAAGCCACTGATCCATCAAGACTGTGACGGTTAAGTTTAGGTATAAGCCACTGATCCATCAGGACTGTGACGGTTAAGTTTAGGTATAAGCCACTGATTCAACAGGACTGTGACGGTTAAGTTTAGGTATAAGCCACTGATCCATCAGGACTGTGAGGGTTAAGTTTAGGCAGGAATGGGTGTGGGGATAGATCCCATTAACCCATCAGGACTGTGACGGTTAAGTTTAGGTATAAGCCACTGATCCATCAGGACTGTGACGGTTAAGTTTAGGTATAAGCCACTGATCCATCAGGACTGTGACGGTTAAGTTTAGGTATAAGCCACTGATCCATCAGGACTGTGAGGGTTAAGTTTAGGCAGGAATGGGTGTGGGGATAGATCCCATTAACCCATCAGGACTGTGACGGTTAAGTTTAGGTATAAGCCACTGATCCATCAGGACTGTGAGGGCTAAGTTTAGGTATAAGCCACTGCTCCATCAGGACTGTGAGGGCTAAGTTTAGGCAAGAATGGGTGTGGGGATAGATCCCAACCCATTAACCCATCAGGGCTGTGACGGTTAAGTTTAGGTATAAGCCACTGATCCATCAGGACTGTGACGGTTAAGTTTAGGTATAAGCCACTGATCCATCAGGACTGTGACGGTTAAGTTTAGGTATAAGCCACTGATCCATCAGGACTGTGAGGGCTAAGTTTAGGCAAGAATGGGTGTGGGGATAGATCCCAACCCATTAACCCATCAGGGCTGTGACGGTTAAGTTTAGGTATAAGCCACTGATCCATCAGGACTGTGACGGTTAAGTTTAGGTATAAGCCACTGATCCATCAGGACTGTGACGGTTAAGTTTAGGTATAAGCCACTGATCCATCAGGACTGTGAGGGTTAAGTTTAGGCAGGAATGGGTGTGGGGATAGATCCCAACCCCTTAACCCATCAGGGCTGTGACAGTTAGGGTTAGGTATAAACCACTGATCCATCAGGACTGTGACGGTTAAGTTTAGGTATAAGCCACTGATCCATCAGGACTGTGACGGTTAAGTTTAGGTATAAGCCACTGATCCATCAGGACTGTTACGGTTAGGTTTAGGTATAAGCCACCAATATGTCCCCAACAAGTAGTAATAAAGAACAAAATGTCAATGGTCAACCCGAACTTGTGACAAGTAGATACTCTAGAAAAGCTTTATCAAGGTAAAAAATTTTCTCAAGGTAAAAAATTAACCAGTCAGTAATCATCCCCTAATCCCCCAAACGTAATGGTGAGGGAAATATTCCAGACACTGTCATCAGTAGTGTTCCAGAGACTCATCGGGTGTTTCGGCACCTTACACACCAGACACCCTCCTCTCTGGCGGCCCGCCTTGGATGATCAGCCCAAGACCAGTGTCCCTTAGCCAATCGCTAAAAAAACCGAACCGACAAAACCAACTGTTGCGCTTCGGTAAAAAAATATTTTATCCGCTACCTTTTACTGTTTCATTTTCCTAAGGTTGTAATTCGGTCCAAAATGTACTATAGGCTCGGTTCTCTAGGGTAGTCAACGTTACACAGTACCACTCCCACCCCACTACAACCCCTTCCCCAACAATACATTTTTTTCAGTGTGTAAGCATGTTGGTGCACATGTGCTGATGCTTGGGCGGTGCTCCTCACCAATAGAAGACTGGGCTCCAATTAAGGCCTGTTAGCCCCAGGCCACCCTCCCTGCGTGCTGTCCAAGTGGACCCAGGGGGGCTGGATACTTACCGCCCTCCCAAGCAACCTTTCGTTAACACCGCAAGGTATCCGGGTTGCCCGAGAAAAGCCTGTGAGAAACGTCTGCCCACTGGGCCCTTTGTCAGAGAAAACTTTCTGCCGACTTAACCTAGGAAATCCTGCCCCGGGACCAAGGCAAGACTTCCTAACCCCCGAAGAGGTTGAGGTCCAGACTGGCGGATGCACATTGCTGCACACCAAGCTTCTACCAGTCCTTCCCTCTGTCGATTCACGCAACACCGCACCAACATAAGACTCACCTAAACAACACCACTCGTCCAATCCAACGCTGAAGTCCTTCCGACAACACTCCTTCAAATCCACTGCCCTTATGCCCCAAACACTCACTAAACCAACCCCGCCACCTCGTATACGGTAAGCTCCCTGGCCCCACCCCCCTACAGCTGTCACCACTCACACCAGTAATACCTCGTTACCCAATTTAAGACTATAAACCCAAATCCACCTTATTCATGGATCCTTCGGATCCCAAACACCCATCCCCCTGGGTCGAATGTGTCATTTTTACAGCTTAATCCCTATCCCATCCACCTGTAATCCAGGTGAACATCCAAAGTTCTCACTCCCTCGTTTTGATCCAGGGTACTTTTTATTCTCGAAATCTCCCGGGAACGCAATATCCCCGAAGAATCAACTGACTCTTAGCGAAAACCAAAGTTTTGCCCTATCTTTCAGACCCGCAGGATCATTACCCGCTGGGCGAAAACCGAATTCTAATCGACATTCCATGCCTTCACCCCATTGATCCCCTTATCTTAACCTACCATCTCGTCCATGGTAAGTTTCCCCGAAACCTTGTGGGAACACCATCCCTGAAAAGTCACTCGATTTTTAGTGAAAAACCAAAGTTTTCCCCTATCTTTCAGACCCGCAGGATCATTACCCGCTGGGCCAAAACCAACTTCTACTCGACATTCCATGCTTTCACCTAATTGATCCCCTTATCTTAGCCTACCATCTCGTCCAGGGTAAGTTTCTTCGAAATTGTGGGATCACCATCCCTGAAAAGTCACTCGATTTTTAGTGAAAAACCAAAGTTTTCCCCATCTTTCAGACCTGCAGGATCATTACCCACTGGGCGAAAACCGAAATCTAATCGACATTCCATGCTTTCACCCAATTGATCCCCTTATCTTAGCCTACCATCTCGACCAGGGTAAGTTTCTTCGAAATTGTGGGATCACCATCCCTGAAAAGTCACTCGATTTTTAGTGAAAAACCAAAGTTTTCCCCATCTTTCAGACCTGCAGGATCATTACCCGCTGGGCGAAAACCGAATTCTAATCGACATTCCATGCTTTCACCCAATTGATCCCCTTATCTTAGCCTACCATCTCGTCCATGGTAAGTTTCCTCGAAACCTTGTGGAGACACCATCCCTGAAAAGTCACTCGATTTTTAGTGAAAAACCAAAGTTTTCCCCATCTTTCAGACCTGCAGGATCATTACCCACTGGGCGAAAACCGAAATCTAATCGACATTCCATGCTTTCACCCAATTGATCCCCTTATCTTAGCCTACCATCTCGACCAGGGTAAGTTTCTTCGAAATTGTGGGATCACCATCCCTGAAAAGTCACTCGATTTTTAGTGAAAAACCAAAGTTTTCCCCATCTTTCAGACCTGCAGGATCATTACCCGCTGGGCGAAAACCAAATTCTAATCGACATTCCATGCTTTCACCCAATTGATCCCCTTATCTTAGCCTACCATCTCGTCCATGGTAAGTTTCCTCGACATTTCATGGGAACGCCATCGCCGAACCGCCACCTGATTTTTAGAGACAACCAAAGTTTTCCCCATCCTTCAGACCCGCAGGATCATTACCCGCTGAGCGAAAACCGAATTCTTACCAACATTCCATGCTTTCACCCAATTGATCCCCTTATCTTAACCTACCATCTCCTCCATGGTAAGTTTCCTCGAAATTCCGTGGGAACACCATCCCCGAAAAGTCACCCGATCCCCAGTGAAAACAAAGTTTCCCCCCCCAAAACATCAGAGACGAACCAAGAAATGTTAGACCTGTCTGGGTCACCCATTTCCCGAGGGCCTGTCTGGGCCTGGCTCGCTCCCCCTCCCGCATCCCCCCCAGCCATAGGCCAAGAGAGATGCCGGAGGGAGCCTCTGCCCCCCCAAAACAAAAACCCCGGCCAAACTAAGATGGACGCAAAGGAAAAGAGGCTTAGCCCCTGCCCCTTCTTCCCCCCATCATTGATCAAGCTACCTCTCCGTCCTTTCCCAACCTCCATTCCGCTGAGTGAGATGCCGGGGAGAGTCCCCCCTCCACAAACTCTCAATCCCCCATCCTCCCCTCCTACCAACATCCATGTCTCGATCCCAACGTGTCCGGTCCTTGACTAGACCTGTTCCAAACCATCGAACTTAGTCCAACCCTCAGGTCATGACTGTACAACTCCATCTCCACGTCTGATTTCCTTGGACAAGAATCTCTTCCTACTACAGACCAGACTGGGTGCAAGGCCCCTGATAGGACCGCTCCGAACCAGCGAACCCAGCCCGGCCCGAAGGCCATGACTAGATAATCCTGGCCCGGCATCACACCCTTCTGGCAAGAATTATTCCCCCCACCCCCGGATTAGCTTCCTCACCCACCTGACGGCACTAACCCTAAATCCCGAAATCCCTTACTCGACCCCTTTTATCTTGGGTCACACGGCAGGTCTGGTCGCACAGCACTGGCAAGGTTAGGTTTTTGAAAGAATTACAACAGCTCCCCTGGCCTAGAACTGGTCCGGGTCCAAGGGGAGTCTGAGGAAAGGCACGGGCTCGTGGTCTTTTGACCCAACCATCGTCCCCTCTCGGGACTACCATTACTAGGTTCCGGGTCCCTCAAACAAAAACCCTCCCCCCCGGGAGAAATGCTAGACCGGGCCTGGCCCAACACTTCCCCAAACTCTAGAACTAAACCCCCACACGCCCGCACCCTACCCCATGAAAATAAAACCCATCATGTCCTCCTCTCGACCGACTTTAGCAAAAAACATTGGTGGGTGAAGAGCCTCTATCACTGTGACGAGCAGAACTGACCCAGTCTTGGTATATACACACACAATCTCGCTGAACCAGCGTTTTAGCCCGTAGGCATGGAAATCAGCAAGTCCACCTGACGGGTAAGTTCAAAACCCCTACTATGGCTCCCCCCCCACCAAACCCAACGCTCGGCTAGACCGATATGGAGCTGGAAGCCAGCTCCCGGCTCCAGCCGTCGTTCAGGCCGGGAGGCAGACCGAGGAGATAAACCTGCACCCCTGGTCCATCAGGGCTGTGATGGCTAAGATTAGGTAATAAAGGGTGCGAGGGTCAACCCAGACCCATGTCATTGATACCAGTATTCGATGGTTAAATCCCTGCAGTCGGTTGTTAAACCATTACTCCCGTTCCTATCCCACCAAACCCAACGTTCCGCCAGGCCGGAAAGGAAACAGATAAACCCGAGCCCCTGATCCATCATGGCTGTGATAGTTAGAATAAGGCTAGGATCAACGTAAGGACCGATCTGACCCATATCATCGATATCAAGGTTCGATGGTTAGATCCAGATGATAAGAGAGCTACGATACCTCCAATACAGGAGGTTATTAAACCAATACTTCCGTTCCTATCCCACCAAACCCAACGTTCCGCCAGGCCGGAAAGGAAACAGCAAATAAACCAGAGCCAATGATCCATCATGCCTGTGATAGTTAGAGTAAGGCTAGGATCCACATAAGGACCGATCTCCCCCATGTCACCATTCCCACCGGGCTATGACCTTTAGAATTTAGGGGACGCAGGGGTAAATTCCACTCCTATCCCCAGCTACCATCGCCAAATGCCAGTGAAGAATAAACGCGGGAACAAATACCCATGCACCTCAAATCCCTCCGGGTTGTGAGGGTAGTTTTTAGGAAAAGGATGAGCACAGAGCGACCCCCATGCATCTCACAAATCCCTCAGTGGTCGTGAGGGGTAGGATTAGGGGAAGAATGAGCGTAGGGACAGATCCCCGTGTATTTCACAAATCCATCAGGACTGTGACGGTTAGGTATAGGTATAAGCCACTGATCCATCAGGGCTGTGAGGGCTAAGTTTAGGCAAGAATGAGTGTGGGGATAGATCCCAACCCATCAGGGCTGTGACGGTTAGGGTTAGGTATAAACCACTGATCCATCAGGACTGTGACGGTTAAGTTTAGGTATAAGCCACTGATCCATCAGGACTGTGACGGTTAAGTTTAGGTATAAGCCACTGATCCATCAGGACTGTGACGGTTAAGTTTAGGTATAAGCCACTGATCCATCAGGGCTGTGAGGGCTAAGTTTAGGCAAGAATGGGTGTGGGGATAGATCCCAACCCATTAACCCATCAGGGCTGTGACGGTTAAGTTTAGGTATAAGCCACTGATCCATCAGGACTGTGACGGTTAAGTTTAGGTATAAGCCACTGATCCATCAGGACTGTGAGGGTTAAGTTTAGGCAGGAATGGGTGTGGGGATAGATCCCATTAACCCATCAGGACTGTGACGGTTCAGTTTAGGTATAAGCCACTGATTCAACAGGACTGTGACGGTTAAGTTTAGGTATAAGCCACTGATCCATCAGGACTGTGACGGTTAAGTTTAGGCAGGAATGGGTGTGGGGATAGATCCCATTAACCCATCAGGACTGTGACGGTTAAGTTTAGGTATAAGCCACTGATCCATCAGGACTGTGACGGTTAAGTTTAGGTATAAGCCACTGATCCATCAGGACTGTGACGGTTAAGTTTAGGTATAAGCCACTGATCCATCAGGGCTGTGAGGGCTAAGTTTAGGCAAGAATGGGTGTGGGGATAGATCCCAACCCATTAACCCATCAGGGCTGTGACAGTTAGGGTTAGGTATAAACCATTGATCCATCAGGACTGTGACGGTTAAGTTTAGGTATAAGCCACTGATCCATCAGGACTGTGACGGTTAAGTTTAGGTATAAGCCACTGATCCATCAGGACTGTGACGGTTAAGTTTAGGTATAAGCCACTGATCCATCAGGACTGTGAGGGTTAAGTTTAGGCAGGAATGGGTGTGGGGATAGATCCCATTAACCCATCAGGACTGTGACGGTTAAGTTTAGGTATAAGCCACTGATCCATCAGGACTGTGACGGTTAAGTTTAGGTATAAGCCACTGATCCATCAGGACTGTGAGGGTTAAGTTTAGGCAGGAATGGGTGTGGGGATAGATCCCATTAACCCATCAGGACTGTGACGGTTAAGTTTAGGTATAAGCCACTGATCCATCAGGACTGTGACGGTTAAGTTTAGGTATAAGCCACTGATCCATCAGGACTGTGACGGTTAAGTTTAGGTATAAGCCACTGATCCATCAGGGCTGTGAGGGCTAAGTTTAGGCAAGAATGGGTGTGGGGATAGATCCCAACCCATTAACCCATCAGGGCTGTGACGGTTAAGTTTAGGTATAAGCCACTGATCCATCAGGACTGTGACGGTTAAGTTTAGGTATAAGCCACTGATCCATCAGGACTGTGAGGGCTAAGTTTAGGCAAGAATGGGTGTGGGGATAGAACCCATTAACCCATCAGGGTCGTGACGGTTAGGGTTAGGTATAGACCACTGATCCATCAGGACTGTGACGGTTAAGTTTAGGTATAAGCCACTGATCCATCAGGACTGTGACGGTTAAGTTTAGGTATAAGCCACTGATCCATCAGGACTGTGAGGGCTAAGTTTAGGCAAGAATGGGTGTGGGGATAGAACCAATTAACCCATCAGGGTCGTGACGGTTAGGGTTAGGTATAGACCACTGATCCATCAGGACTGTGACGGTTAAGTTTAGGTATAAGCCACTGATCCATCAGGACTGTGACGGTTAAGTTTAGGTATAAGCCACTGATCCATCAGGACTGTGACGGTTAAGTTTAGGTATAAGCCACTGATCCATCAGGACTGTGACGGTTAAGTTTAGGTATAAGCCACTGATCCATCAGGACTGTGAGGGTTAAGTTTAGGCAGGAATGGGTGTGGGGATAGATCCCATTAACCCATCAGGACTGTGACGGTTAGGGTTAGGGTTAGGGTTAGGGTTAGGGTTAGGGTTAGGGTTAGGGTTAGGGTTAGGGTTAGGGTTAGGGTTAGGGTTAGGGTTAGGGTTAGGGTTAGGGTTAGGTAATAGGGTAAAATGCGAAAGTGCACCCCCCTATAGGGGGGGTTAGGGTTAGGGTTAGGGTTAGGGTTAGGGTTAGGTTAGGGTTAGGGTTAGGGTTAGGGTTAGGGTTAGGGTTAGGGTTAGGGTTAGGGTTAGGGTTAGGGTTAGGGTTAGGGTTAGGGTTAGGGTTAGGGTTAGGGTTAGGGTTAGGGTTAGGGTTAGGGTTAGGGTTAGGGTTAGGGTTAGGGTTAGGGTTAGGGTTAGGGTTAGGGTTAGGGTTAGGGTTAGGGTTAGGGTTAGGGTTAGGGTTAGGGTTAGGGTTAGGGTTAGGGTTAGGGTTAGGGTTAGGGTTAGGGTTAGGGTTAGGGTTAGGGTTAGGGTTAGGGTTAGGGTTAGGGTTAGGGTTAGGGTTAGGGTTAGGGTTAGGGTTAGGGTTAGGGTTAGGGTTAGGGTTAGGGTTAGGGTTAGGGTTAGGGTTAGGGTTAGGGTTAGGGTTAGGGTTAGGGTTAGGGTTAGGGTTAGGGTTAGGGTTAGGGTTAGGGTTAGGGTTAGGGTTAGGGTTAGGGTTAGGGTTAGGGTTAGGGTTAGGGTTAGGGTTAGGGTTAGGGTTAGGGTTAGGGTTAGGGTTAGGGTTAGGGTTAGGGTTAGGGTTAGGGTTAGGGTTAGGGTTAGGGTTAGGGTTAGGGTTAGGGTTAGGGTTAGGGTTAGGGTTAGGGTTAGGGTTAGGGTTAGGGTTAGGGTTAGGGTTAGGGTTAGGGTTAGGGTTAGGGTTAGGGTTAGGGTTAGGGTTAGGGTTAGGGTTAGGGTTAGGGTTAGGGTTAGGGTTAGGGTTAGGGTTAGGGTTAGGGTTAGGGTTAGGGTTAGGGTTAGGGTTAGGGTTAGGGTTAGGGTTAGGGTTAGGGTTAGGGTTAGGGTTAGGGTTAGGGTTAGGGTTAGGGTTAGGGTTAGGGTTAGGGTTAGGGTTAGGGTTAGGGTTAGGGTTAGGGTTAGGGTTAGGGTTAGGGTTAGGGTTAGGGTTAGGGTTAGGGTTAGGGTTAGGGTTAGGGTTAGGGTTAGGGTTAGGGTTAGGGTTAGGGTTAGGGTTAGGGTTAGGGTTAGGGTTAGGGTTAGGGTTAGGGTTAGGGTTAGGGTTAGGGTTAGGGTTAGGGTTAGGGTTAGGGTTAGGGTTAGGGTTAGGGTTAGGGTTAGGGTTAGGGTTAGGGTTAGGGTTAGGGTTAGGGTTAGGGTTAGGGTTAGGGTTAGGGTTAGGGTTAGGGTTAGGGTTAGGGTTAGGGTTAGGGTTAGGGTTAGGGTTAGGGTTAGGGTTAGGGTTAGGGTTAGGGTTAGGGTTAGGGTTAGGGTTAGGGTTAGGGTTAGGGTTAGGGTTAGGGTTAGGGTTAGGGTTAGGGTTAGGGTTAGGGTTAGGGTTAGGGTTAGGGTTAGGGTTAGGGTTAGGGTTAGGGTTAGGGTTAGGGTTAGGGTTAGGGTTAGGGTTAGGGTTAGGGTTAGGGTTAGGGTTAGGGTTAGGGTTAGGGTTAGGGTTAGGGTTAGGGTTAGGGTTAGGGTTAGGGTTAGGGTTAGGGTTAGGGTTAGGGTTAGGGTTAGGGTTAGGGTTAGGGTTAGGGTTAGGGTTAGGGTTAGGGTTAGGGTTAGGGTTAGGGTTAGGGTTAGGGTTAGGGTTAGGGTTAGGGTTAGGGTTAGGGTTAGGGTTAGGGTTAGGGTTAGGGTTAGGGTTAGGGTTAGGGTTAGGGTTAGGGTTAGGGTTAGGGTTAGGGTTAGGGTTAGGGTTAGGGTTAGGGTTAGGGTTAGGGTTAGGGTTAGGGTTAGGGTTAGGGTTAGGGTTAGGGTTAGGGTTAGGGTTAGGGTTAGGGTTAGGGTTAGGGTTAGGGTTAGGGTTAGGGTTAGGGTTAGGGTTAGGGTTAGGGTTAGGGTTAGGGTTAGGGTTAGGGTTAGGGTTAGGGTTAGGGTTAGGGTTAGGGTTAGGGTTAGGGTTAGGGTTAGGGTTAGGGTTAGGGTTAGGGTTAGGGTTAGGGTTAGGGTTAGGGTTAGGGTTAGGGTTAGGGTTAGGGTTAGGGTTAGGGTTAGGGTTAGGGTTAGGGTTAGGGTTAGGGTTAGGGTTAGGGTTAGGGTTAGGGTTAGGGTTAGGGTTAGGGTTAGGGTTAGGGTTAGGGTTAGGGTTAGGGTTAGGGTTAGGGTTAGGGTTAGGGTTAGGGTTAGGGTTAGGGTTAGGGTTAGGGTTAGGGTTAGGGTTAGGGTTAGGGTTAGGGTTAGGGTTAGGGTTAGGGTTAGGGTTAGGGTTAGGGTTAGGGTTAGGGTTAGGGTTAGGGTTAGGGTTAGGGTTAGGGTTAGGGTTAGGGTTAGGGTTAGGGTTAGGGTTAGGGTTAGGGTTAGGGTTAGGGTTAGGGTTAGGGTTAGGGTTAGGGTTAGGGTTAGGGTTAGGGTTAGGGTTAGGGTTAGGGTTAGGGTTAGGGTTAGGGTTAGGGTTAGGGTTAGGGTTAGGGTTAGGGTTAGGGTTAGGGTTAGGGTTAGGGTTAGGGTTAGGGTTAGGGTTAGGGTTAGGGTTAGGGTTAGGGTTAGGGTTAGGGTTAGGGTTAGGGTTAGGGTTAGGGTTAGGGTTAGGGTTAGGGTTAGGGTTAGGGTTAGGGTTAGGGTTAGGGTTAGGGTTAGGGTTAGGGTTAGGGTTAGGGTTAGGGTTAGGGTTAGGGTTAGGGTTAGGGTTAGGGTTAGGGTTAGGGTTAGGGTTAGGGTTAGGGTTAGGGTTAGGGTTAGGGTTAGGGTTAGGGTTAGGGTTAGGGTTAGGGTTAGGGTTAGGGTTAGGGTTAGGGTTAGGGTTAGGGTTAGGGTTAGGGTTAGGGTTAGGGTTAGGGTTAGGGTTAGGGTTAGGGTTAGGGTTAGGGTTAGGGTTAGGGTTAGGGTTAGGGTTAGGGTTAGGGTTAGGGTTAGGGTTAGGGTTAGGGTTAGGGTTAGGGTTAGGGTTAGGGTTAGGGTTAGGGTTAGGGTTAGGGTTAGGGTTAGGGTTAGGGTTAGGGTTAGGGTTAGGGTTAGGGTTAGGGTTAGGGTTAGGGTTAGGGTTAGGGTTAGGGTTAGGGTTAGGGTTAGGGTTAGGGTTAGGGTTAGGGTTAGGGTTAGGGTTAGGGTTAGGGTTAGGGTTAGGGTTAGGGTTAGGGTTAGGGTTAGGGTTAGGGTTAGGGTTAGGGTTAGGGTTAGGGTTAGGGTTAGGGTTAGGGTTAGGGTTAGGGTTAGGGTTAGGGTTAGGGTTAGGGTTAGGGTTAGGGTTAGGGTTAGGGTTAGGGTTAGGGTTAGGGTTAGGGTTAGGGTTAGGGTTAGGGTTAGGGTTAGGGTTAGGGTTAGGGTTAGGGTTAGGGTTAGGGTTAGGGTTAGGGTTAGGGTTAGGGTTAGGGTTAGGGTTAGGGTTAGGGTTAGGGTTAGGGTTAGGGTTAGGGTTAGGGTTAGGGTTAGGGTTAGGGTTAGGGTTAGGGTTAGGGTTAGGGTTAGGGTTAGGGTTAGGGTTAGGGTTAGGGTTAGGGTTAGGGTTAGGGTTAGGGTTAGGGTTAGGGTTAGGGTTAGGGTTAGGGTTAGGGTTAGGGTTAGGGTTAGGGTTAGGGTTAGGGTTAGGGTTAGGGTTAGGGTTAGGGTTAGGGTTAGGGTTAGGGTTAGGGTTAGGGTTAGGGTTAGGGTTAGGGTTAGGGTTAGGGTTAGGGTTAGGGTTAGGGTTAGGGTTAGGGTTAGGGTTAGGGTTAGGGTTAGGGTTAGGGTTAGGGTTAGGGTTAGGGTTAGGGTTAGGGTTAGGGTTAGGGTTAGGGTTAGGGTTAGGGTTAGGGTTAGGGTTAGGGTTAGGGTTAGGGTTAGGGTTAGGGTTAGGGTTAGGGTTAGGGTTAGGGTTAGGGTTAGGGTTAGGGTTAGGGTTAGGGTTAGGGTTAGGGTTAGGGTTAGGGTTAGGGTTAGGGTTAGGGTTAGGGTTAGGGTTAGGGTTAGGGTTAGGGTTAGGGTTAGGGTTAGGGTTAGGGTTAGGGTTAGGGTTAGGGTTAGGGTTAGGGTTAGGGTTAGGGTTAGGGTTAGGGTTAGGGTTAGGGTTAGGGTTAGGGTTAGGGTTAGGGTTAGGGTTAGGGTTAGGGTTAGGGTTAGGGTTAGGGTTAGGGTTAGGGTTAGGGTTAGGGTTAGGGTTAGGGTTAGGGTTAGGGTTAGGGTTAGGGTTAGGGTTAGGGTTAGGGTTAGGGTTAGGGTTAGGGTTAGGGTTAGGGTTAGGGTTAGGGTTAGGGTTAGGGTTAGGGTTAGGGTTAGGGTTAGGGTTAGGGTTAGGGTTAGGGTTAGGGTTAGGGTTAGGGTTAGGGTTAGGGTTAGGGTTAGGGTTAGGGTTAGGGTTAGGGTTAGGGTTAGGGTTAGGGTTAGGGTTAGGGTTAGGGTTAGGGTTAGGGTTAGGGTTAGGGTTAGGGTTAGGGTTAGGGTTAGGGTTAGGGTTAGGGTTAGGGTTAGGGTTAGGGTTAGGGTTAGGGTTAGGGTTAGGGTTAGGGTTAGGGTTAGGGTTAGGGTTAGGGTTAGGGTTAGGGTTAGGGTTAGGGTTAGGGTTAGGGTTAGGGTTAGGGTTAGGGTTAGGGTTAGGGTTAGGGTTAGGGTTAGGGTTAGGGTTAGGGTTAGGGTTAGGGTTAGGGTTAGGGTTAGGGTTAGGGTTAGGGTTAGGGTTAGGGTTAGGGTTAGGGTTAGGGTTAGGGTTAGGGTTAGGGTTAGGGTTAGGGTTAGGGTTAGGGTTAGGGTTAGGGTTAGGGTTAGGGTTAGGGTTAGGGTTAGGGTTAGGGTTAGGGTTAGGGTTAGGGTTAGGGTTAGGGTTAGGGTTAGGGTTAGGGTTAGGGTTAGGGTTAGGGTTAGGGTTAGGGTTAGGGTTAGGGTTAGGGTTAGGGTTAGGGTTAGGGTTAGGGTTAGGGTTAGGGTTAGGGTTAGGGTTAGGGTTAGGGTTAGGGTTAGGGTTAGGGTTAGGGTTAGGGTTAGGGTTAGGGTTAGGGTTAGGGTTAGGGTTAGGGTTAGGGTTAGGGTTAGGGTTAGGGTTAGGGTTAGGGTTAGGGTTAGGGTTAGGGTTAGGGTTAGGGTTAGGGTTAGGGTTAGGGTTAGGGTTAGGGTTAGGGTTAGGGTTAGGGTTAGGGTTAGGGTTAGGGTTAGGGTTAGGGTTAGGGTTAGGGTTAGGGTTAGGGTTAGGGTTAGGGTTAGGGTTAGGGTTAGGGTTAGGGTTAGGGTTAGGGTTAGGGTTAGGGTTAGGGTTAGGGTTAGGGTTAGGGTTAGGGTTAGGGTTAGGGTTAGGGTTAGGGTTAGGGTTAGGGTTAGGGTTAGGGTTAGGGTTAGGGTTAGGGTTAGGGTTAGGGTTAGGGTTAGGGTTAGGGTTAGGGTTAGGGTTAGGGTTAGGGTTAGGGTTAGGGTTAGGGTTAGGGTTAGGGTTAGGGTTAGGGTTAGGGTTAGGGTTAGGGTTAGGGTTAGGGTTAGGGTTAGGGTTAGGGTTAGGGTTAGGGTTAGGGTTAGGGTTAGGGTTAGGGTTAGGGTTAGGGTTAGGGTTAGGGTTAGGGTTAGGGTTAGGGTTAGGGTTAGGGTTAGGGTTAGGGTTAGGGTTAGGGTTAGGGTTAGGGTTAGGGTTAGGGTTAGGGTTAGGGTTAGGGTTAGGGTTAGGGTTAGGGTTAGGGTTAGGGTTAGGGTTAGGGTTAGGGTTAGGGTTAGGGTTAGGGTTAGGGTTAGGGTTAGGGTTAGGGTTAGGGTTAGGGTTAGGGTTAGGGTTAGGGTTAGGGTTAGGGTTAGGGTTAGGGTTAGGGTTAGGGTTAGGGTTAGGGTTAGGGTTAGGGTTAGGGTTAGGGTTAGGGTTAGGGTTAGGGTTAGGGTTAGGGTTAGGGTTAGGGTTAGGGTTAGGGTTAGGGTTAGGGTTAGGGTTAGGGTTAGGGTTAGGGTTAGGGTTAGGGTTAGGGTTAGGGTTAGGGTTAGGGTTAGGGTTAGGGTTAGGGTTAGGGTTAGGGTTAGGGTTAGGGTTAGGGTTAGGGTTAGGGTTAGGGTTAGGGTTAGGGTTAGGGTTAGGGTTAGGGTTAGGGTTAGGGTTAGGGTTAGGGTTAGGGTTAGGGTTAGGGTTAGGGTTAGGGTTAGGGTTAGGGTTAGGGTTAGGGTTAGGGTTAGGGTTAGGGTTAGGGTTAGGGTTAGGGTTAGGGTTAGGGTTAGGGTTAGGGTTAGGGTTAGGGTTAGGGTTAGGGTTAGGGTTAGGGTTAGGGTTAGGGTTAGGGTTAGGGTTAGGGTTAGGGTTAGGGTTAGGGTTAGGGTTAGGGTTAGGGTTAGGGTTAGGGTTAGGGTTAGGGTTAGGGTTAGGGTTAGGGTTAGGGTTAGGGTTAGGGTTAGGGTTAGGGTTAGGGTTAGGGTTAGGGTTAGGGTTAGGGTTAGGGTTAGGGTTAGGGTTAGGGTTAGGGTTAGGGTTAGGGTTAGGGTTAGGGTTAGGGTTAGGGTTAGGGTTAGGGTTAGGGTTAGGGTTAGGGTTAGGGTTAGGGTTAGGGTTAGGGTTAGGGTTAGGGTTAGGGTTAGGGTTAGGGTTAGGGTTAGGGTTAGGGTTAGGGTTAGGGTTAGGGTTAGGGTTAGGGTTAGGGTTAGGGTTAGGGTTAGGGTTAGGGTTAGGGTTAGGGTTAGGGTTAGGGTTAGGGTTAGGGTTAGGGTTAGGGTTAGGGTTAGGGTTAGGGTTAGGGTTAGGGTTAGGGTTAGGGTTAGGGTTAGGGTTAGGGTTAGGGTTAGGGTTAGGGTTAGGGTTAGGGTTAGGGTTAGGGTTAGGGTTAGGGTTAGGGTTAGGGTTAGGGTTAGGGTTAGGGTTAGGGTTAGGGTTAGGGTTAGGGTTAGGGTTAGGGTTAGGGTTAGGGTTAGGGTTAGGGTTAGGGTTAGGGTTAGGGTTAGGGTTAGGGTTAGGGTTAGGGTTAGGGTTAGGGTTAGGGTTAGGGTTAGGGTTAGGGTTAGGGTTAGGGTTAGGGTTAGGGTTAGGGTTAGGGTTAGGGTTAGGGTTAGGGTTAGGGTTAGGGTTAGGGTTAGGGTTAGGGTTAGGGTTAGGGTTAGGGTTAGGGTTAGGGTTAGGGTTAGGGTTAGGGTTAGGGTTAGGGTTAGGGTTAGGGTTAGGGTTAGGGTTAGGGTTAGGGTTAGGGTTAGGGTTAGGGTTAGGGTTAGGGTTAGGGTTAGGGTTAGGGTTAGGGTTAGGGTTAGGGTTAGGGTTAGGGTTAGGGTTAGGGTTAGGGTTAGGGTTAGGGTTAGGGTTAGGGTTAGGGTTAGGGTTAGGGTTAGGGTTAGGGTTAGGGTTAGGGTTAGGGTTAGGGTTAGGGTTAGGGTTAGGGTTAGGGTTAGGGTTAGGGTTAGGGTTAGGGTTAGGGTTAGGGTTAGGGTTAGGGTTAGGGTTAGGGTTAGGGTTAGGGTTAGGGTTAGGGTTAGGGTTAGGGTTAGGGTTAGGGTTAGGGTTAGGGTTAGGGTTAGGGTTAGGGTTAGGGTTAGGGTTAGGGTTAGGGTTAGGGTTAGGGTTAGGGTTAGGGTTAGGGTTAGGGTTAGGGTTAGGGTTAGGGTTAGGGTTAGGGTTAGGGTTAGGGTTAGGGTTAGGGTTAGGGTTAGGGTTAGGGTTAGGGTTAGGGTTAGGGTTAGGGTTAGGGTTAGGGTTAGGGTTAGGGTTAGGGTTAGGGTTAGGGTTAGGGTTAGGGTTAGGGTTAGGGTTAGGGTTAGGGTTAGGGTTAGGGTTAGGGTTAGGGTTAGGGTTAGGGTTAGGGTTAGGGTTAGGGTTAGGGTTAGGGTTAGGGTTAGGGTTAGGGTTAGGGTTAGGGTTAGGGTTAGGGTTAGGGTTAGGGTTAGGGTTAGGGTTAGGGTTAGGGTTAGGGTTAGGGTTAGGGTTAGGGTTAGGGTTAGGGTTAGGGTTAGGGTTAGGGTTAGGGTTAGGGTTAGGGTTAGGGTTAGGGTTAGGGTTAGGGTTAGGGTTAGGGTTAGGGTTAGGGTTAGGGTTAGGGTTAGGGTTAGGGTTAGGGTTAGGGTTAGGGTTAGGGTTAGGGTTAGGGTTAGGGTTAGGGTTAGGGTTAGGGTTAGGGTTAGGGTTAGGGTTAGGGTTAGGGTTAGGGTTAGGGTTAGGGTTAGGGTTAGGGTTAGGGTTAGGGTTAGGGTTAGGGTTAGGGTTAGGGTTAGGGTTAGGGTTAGGGTTAGGGTTAGGGTTAGGGTTAGGGTTAGGGTTAGGGTTAGGGTTAGGGTTAGGGTTAGGGTTAGGGTTAGGGTTAGGGTTAGGGTTAGGGTTAGGGTTAGGGTTAGGGTTAGGGTTAGGGTTAGGGTTAGGGTTAGGGTTAGGGTTAGGGTTAGGGTTAGGGTTAGGGTTAGGGTTAGGGTTAGGGTTAGGGTTAGGGTTAGGGTTAGGGTTAGGGTTAGGGTTAGGGTTAGGGTTAGGGTTAGGGTTAGGGTTAGGGTTAGGGTTAGGGTTAGGGTTAGGGTTAGGGTTAGGGTTAGGGTTAGGGTTAGGGTTAGGGTTAGGGTTAGGGTTAGGGTTAGGGTTAGGGTTAGGGTTAGGGTTAGGGTTAGGGTTAGGGTTAGGGTTAGGGTTAGGGTTAGGGTTAGGGTTAGGGTTAGGGTTAGGGTTAGGGTTAGGGTTAGGGTTAGGGTTAGGGTTAGGGTTAGGGTTAGGGTTAGGGTTAGGGTTAGGGTTAGGGTTAGGGTTAGGGTTAGGGTTAGGGTTAGGGTTAGGGTTAGGGTTAGGGTTAGGGTTAGGGTTAGGGTTAGGGTTAGGGTTAGGGTTAGGGTTAGGGTTAGGGTTAGGGTTAGGGTTAGGGTTAGGGTTAGGGTTAGGGTTAGGGTTAGGGTTAGGGTTAGGGTTAGGGTTAGGGTTAGGGTTAGGGTTAGGGTTAGGGTTAGGGTTAGGGTTAGGGTTAGGGTTAGGGTTAGGGTTAGGGTTAGGGTTAGGGTTAGGGTTAGGGTTAGGGTTAGGGTTAGGGTTAGGGTTAGGGTTAGGGTTAGGGTTAGGGTTAGGGTTAGGGTTAGGGTTAGGGTTAGGGTTAGGGTTAGGGTTAGGGTTAGGGTTAGGGTTAGGGTTAGGGTTAGGGTTAGGGTTAGGGTTAGGGTTAGGGTTAGGGTTAGGGTTAGGGTTAGGGTTAGGGTTAGGGTTAGGGTTAGGGTTAGGGTTAGGGTTAGGGTTAGGGTTAGGGTTAGGGTTAGGGTTAGGGTTAGGGTTAGGGTTAGGGTTAGGGTTAGGGTTAGGGTTAGGGTTAGGGTTAGGGTTAGGGTTAGGGTTAGGGTTAGGGTTAGGGTTAGGGTTAGGGTTAGGGTTAGGGTTAGGGTTAGGGTTAGGGTTAGGGTTAGGGTTAGGGTTAGGGTTAGGGTTAGGGTTAGGGTTAGGGTTAGGGTTAGGGTTAGGGTTAGGGTTAGGGTTAGGGTTAGGGTTAGGGTTAGGGTTAGGGTTAGGGTTAGGGTTAGGGTTAGGGTTAGGGTTAGGGTTAGGGTTAGGGTTAGGGTTAGGGTTAGGGTTAGGGTTAGGGTTAGGGTTAGGGTTAGGGTTAGGGTTAGGGTTAGGGTTAGGGTTAGGGTTAGGGTTAGGGTTAGGGTTAGGGTTAGGGTTAGGGTTAGGGTTAGGGTTAGGGTTAGGGTTAGGGTTAGGGTTAGGGTTAGGGTTAGGGTTAGGGTTAGGGTTAGGGTTAGGGTTAGGGTTAGGGTTAGGGTTAGGGTTAGGGTTAGGGTTAGGGTTAGGGTTAGGGTTAGGGTTAGGGTTAGGGTTAGGGTTAGGGTTAGGGTTAGGGTTAGGGTTAGGGTTAGGGTTAGGGTTAGGGTTAGGGTTAGGGTTAGGGTTAGGGTTAGGGTTAGGGTTAGGGTTAGGGTTAGGGTTAGGGTTAGGGTTAGGGTTAGGGTTAGGGTTAGGGTTAGGGTTAGGGTTAGGGTTAGGGTTAGGGTTAGGGTTAGGGTTAGGGTTAGGGTTAGGGTTAGGGTTAGGGTTAGGGTTAGGGTTAGGGTTAGGGTTAGGGTTAGGGTTAGGGTTAGGGTTAGGGTTAGGGTTAGGGTTAGGGTTAGGGTTAGGGTTAGGGTTAGGGTTAGGGTTAGGGTTAGGGTTAGGGTTAGGGTTAGGGTTAGGGTTAGGGTTAGGGTTAGGGTTAGGGTTAGGGTTAGGGTTAGGGTTAGGGTTAGGGTTAGGGTTAGGGTTAGGGTTAGGGTTAGGGTTAGGGTTAGGGTTAGGGTTAGGGTTAGGGTTAGGGTTAGGGTTAGGGTTAGGGTTAGGGTTAGGGTTAGGGTTAGGGTTAGGGTTAGGGTTAGGGTTAGGGTTAGGGTTAGGGTTAGGGTTAGGGTTAGGGTTAGGGTTAGGGTTAGGGTTAGGGTTAGGGTTAGGGTTAGGGTTAGGGTTAGGGTTAGGGTTAGGGTTAGGGTTAGGGTTAGGGTTAGGGTTAGGGTTAGGGTTAGGGTTAGGGTTAGGGTTAGGGTTAGGGTTAGGGTTAGGGTTAGGGTTAGGGTTAGGGTTAGGGTTAGGGTTAGGGTTAGGGTTAGGGTTAGGGTTAGGGTTAGGGTTAGGGTTAGGGTTAGGGTTAGGGTTAGGGTTAGGGTTAGGGTTAGGGTTAGGGTTAGGGTTAGGGTTAGGGTTAGGGTTAGGGTTAGGGTTAGGGTTAGGGTTAGGGTTAGGGTTAGGGTTAGGGTTAGGGTTAGGGTTAGGGTTAGGGTTAGGGTTAGGGTTAGGGTTAGGGTTAGGGTTAGGGTTAGGGTTAGGGTTAGGGTTAGGGTTAGGGTTAGGGTTAGGGTTAGGGTTAGGGTTAGGGTTAGGGTTAGGGTTAGGGTTAGGGTTAGGGTTAGGGTTAGGGTTAGGGTTAGGGTTAGGGTTAGGGTTAGGAGGTTAGGGTTAGGGTTAGGGTTAGGGTTAGGGTTAGGGTTAGGGTTAGGGTTAGGGTTAGGGTTAGGGTTAGGGTTAGGGTTAGGGTTAGGGTTAGGGTTAGGGTTAGGGTTAGGGTTAGGGTTAGGGTTAGGGTTAGGGTTAGGGTTAGGGTTAGGGTTAGGGTTAGGGTTAGGGTTAGGGTTAGGGTTAGGGTTAGGGTTAGGGTTAGGGTTAGGGTTAGGGTTAGGGTTAGGGTTAGGGTTAGGGTTAGGGTTAGGGTTAGGGTTAGGGTTAGGGTTAGGGTTAGGGTTAGGGTTAGGGTTAGGGTTAGGGTTAGGGTTAGGGTTAGGGTTAGGGTTAGGGTTAGGGTTAGGGTTAGGGTTAGGGTTAGGGTTAGGGTTAGGGTTAGGGTTAGGGTTAGGGTTAGGGTTAGGGTTAGGGTTAGGGTTAGGGTTAGGGTTAGGGTTAGGGTTAGGGTTAGGGTTAGGGTTAGGGTTAGGGTTAGGGTTAGGGTTAGGGTTAGGGTTAG
>CM042251.1:485006-507506 GCA_023566225.1 Romanogobio albipinnatus
TGACCCCCGCTCTGTGGCTGAGTTGCTGTTATTCTCAATGGCTTCCACTTTGTTCTAATCCCACTGACAGTTGAGCGTGGAATATTTAGTAGTGAGGAAATGTCCCGAATGGACTTATTGCACAGGTGTCCAGCAATCACGGCCCCACGCTTGAGTTCTCTGAGCTCCTGAGAGCGGCCCATTCTCTCACTGATGTGTGTAGAAGCGTCTGCAGGTCTAGAGCTTGAGTTCTCTGAGCTCCTGAGAGCGGCCCATTCTCTCTCTGATGTGTGTAGAAGCGTCTGCAGGTCTAGAGCTTGAGTTCTCTGAGCTCCTGAGAGCGGCCCATTCTCTCACTGATGTGTGTAGAAGCGTCTGCAGGTCTAGAGCTTGAGTTCTCTGAGCTCCTGAGAGCGGCCCATTCTCTCACTGATGTGTGTAGAAGCGTCTGCAGGTCTAGAGCTTGAGTTCTCTGAGCTCCTGAGAGCGGCCCATTCTCTCACTGATGTGTGTAGAAGCGTCTGCAGGTCTAGAGCTTGAGTTCTCTGAGCTCCTGAGAGCGGTCCATTCTCTCTCTGATGTGTGTAGAAGCGTCTGCAGGTCTAGAGCTTGAGTTCTCTGAGCTCCTGAGAGCGGCCCATTCTCTCACTGATGTGTGTAGAAGCGTCTGCAGGTCTAGAGCTTGAGTTCTCTGAGCTCCTGAGAGCGGTCCATTCTCTCACTGATGTGTGTAGAAGCGTCTGCAGGTCTAGAGCTTGAGTTCTCTGAGCTCCTGAGAGCGGTCCATTCTCTCACTGATGTGTGTAGAAGCGTCTGCAGGTCTAGAGCTTGAGTTCTCTGAGCTCCTGAGAGCGGCCCATTCTCTCACTGATGTGTGTAGAAGCGTCTGCAGGTCTAGAGCTTGAGTTCTCTGAGCTCCTGAGAGCGGTCCCATTCTCTCACTGATGTGTGTAGAAGCGTCTGCAGGACTAGAGCTTGAGTTCTCTGAGCTCCTGAGAGCGGTCCATTCTCTCACTGATGTGTGTAGAAGCGTCTGCAGGTCTAGAGCTTGAGTTCTCTGAGCTCCTGAGAGCGGCCCATTCTCTCACTGATGTGTGTAGAAGCGTCTGCAGGACTAGAGCTTGAGTTCTCTGAGCTCCTGAGAGCGGCCCATTCTCTCACTGATGTGTGTAGAAGCGTCTGCAGGACTAGAGCTTGAGTTCTCTGAGCTCCTGAGAGCGGCCCATTCTCTCACTGATGTGTGTAGAAGCGTCTGCAGGACTAGAGCTTGAGTTCTCTGAGCTCCTGAGAGCGGCCCATTCTCTCACTGATGTGTGTAGAAGCGTCTGCAGGACTAGAGCTTGAGTTCTCTGAGCTCCTGAGAGCGGTCCATTCTCTCACTGATGTGTGTAGAAGCGTCTGCAGGTCTAGAGCTTGAGTTCTCTGAGCTCCTGAGAGCGGCCCATTCTCTCACTGATGTGTGTAGAAGCGTCTGCAGGACTAGAGCTTGAGTTCTCTGAGCTCCTGAGAGCGGTCCATTCTCTCACTGATGTGTGTAGAAGCGTCTGCAGGTCTAGAGCTTGAGTTCTCTGAGCTCCTGAGAGCGGCCCATTCTCTCACTGATGTGTGTAGAAGCGTCTGCAGGCCTAGAGCTTGAGTTCTCTGAGCTCCTGAGAGCGGCCCATTCTCTCACTGATGTGTGTAGAAGCGTCTGCAGGCCTAGAGCTTGAGTTCTCTGAGCTCCTGAGAGCGGCCCATTCTCTCACTGATGTGTGTAGAAGCGTCTGCAGGTCTAGAGCTTGAGTTCTCTGAGCTCCTGAGAGCGGTCCATTCTCTCACTGATGTGTGTAGAAGCGTCTGCAGGACTAGAGCTTGAGTTCTCTGAGCTCCTGAGAGCGGCCCATTCTCTCACTGATGTGTGTAGAAGCGTCTGCAGGACTAGAGCTTGAGTTCTCTGAGCTCCTGAGAGCGGTCCATTCTCTCACTGATGTGTGTAGAAGCGTCTGCAGGACTAGAGCTTGAGTTCTCTGAGCTCCTGAGAGCGGCCCATTCTCTCACTGATGTGTGTAGAAGCGTCTGCAGGCCTAGAGCTTGAGTTCTCTGAGCTCCTGAGAGCGGTCCATTCTCTCACTGATGTGTGTAGAAGCGTCTGCAGGACTAGAGCTTGAGTTCTCTGAGCTCCTGAGAGCGGCCCATTCTCTCACTGATGTGTGTAGAAGCGTCTGCAGGTCTAGAGCTTGAGTTCTCTGAGCTCCTGAGAGCGGCCCATTCTCTCACTGATGTGTGTAGAAGCGTCTGCAGGACTAGAGCTTGAGTTCTCTGAGCTCCTGAGAGCGGTCCATTCTCTCACTGATGTGTGTAGAAGCGTCTGCAGGACTAGAGCTTGAGTTCTCTGAGCTCCTGAGAGCGGTCCATTCTCTCACTGATGTGTGTAGAAGCGTCTGCAGGACTAGAGCTTGAGTTCTCTGAGCTCCTGAGAGCGGTCCATTCTCTCACTGATGTGTGTAGAAGCGTCTGCAGGACTAGAGCTTGAGTTCTCTGAGCTCCTGAGAGCGGCCCATTCTCTCACTGATGTGTGTAGAAGCGTCTGCAGGTCTAGAGCTTGAGTTCTCTGAGCTCCTGAGAGCGGCCCATTCTCTCACTGATGTGTGTAGAAGCGTCTGCAGGTCTAGAGCTTGAGTTCTCTGAGCTCCTGAGAGCGGTCCATTCTCTCACTGATGTGTGTAGAAGCGTCTGCAGGTCTAGAGCTTGAGTTCTCTGAGCTCCTGAGAGCGGTCCATTCTCTCACTGATGTGTGTAGAAGCGTCTGCAGGACTAGAGCTTGAGTTCTCTGAGCTCCTGAGAGCGGTCCATTCTCTCACTGATGTGTGTAGAAGCGTCTGCAGGTCTAGAGCTTGAGTTCTCTGAGCTCCTGAGAGCGGTCCATTCTCTCACTGATGTGTGTAGAAGCGTCTGCAGGTCTAGAGCTTGAGTTCTCTGAGCTCCTGAGAGCGGTCCATTCTCTCACTGATGTGTGTAGAAGCGTCTGCAGGTCTAGAGCTTGAGTTCTCTGAGCTCCTGAGAGCGGTCCATTCTCTCACTGATGTGTGTAGAAGCGTCTGCAGGTCTAGAGCTTGAGTTCTCTGAGCTCCTGAGAGCGGTCCATTCTCTCACTGATGTGTGTAGAAGCGTCTGCAGGACTAGAGCTTGAGTTCTCTGAGCTCCTGAGAGCGGTCCATTCTCTCACTGATGTGTGTAGAAGCGTCTGCAGGTCTAGAGCTTGAGTTCTCTGAGCTCCTGAGAGCGGTCCATTCTCTCACTGATGTGTGTAGAAGCGTCTGCAGGCCTAGAGCTTGAGTTCTCTGAGCTCCTGAGAGCGGCCCATTCTCTCACTGATGTGTGTAGAAGCGTCTGCAGGACTAGAGCTTGAGTTCTCTGAGCTCCTGAGAGCGGCCCATTCTCTCACTGATGTGTGTAGAAGCGTCTGCAGGACTAGAGCTTGAGTTCTCTGAGCTCCTGAGAGCGGCCCATTCTCTCACTGATGTGTGTAGAAGCGTCTGCAGGACTAGAGCTTGAGTTCTCTGAGCTCCTGAGAGCGGCCCATTCTCTCACTGATGTGTGTAGAAGCGTCTGCAGGTCTAGAGCTTGAGTTCTCTGAGCTCCTGAGAGCGGCCCATTCTCTCACTGATGTGTGTAGAAGCGTCTGCAGGACTAGAGCTTGAGTTCTCTGAGCTCCTGAGAGCGGCCCATTCTCTCACTGATGTGTGTAGAAGCGTCTGCAGGACTAGAGCTTGAGTTCTCTGAGCTCCTGAGAGCGGTCCATTCTCTCACTGATGTGTGTAGAAGCGTCTGCAGGTCTAGAGCTTGAGTTCTCTGAGCTCCTGAGAGCGGCCCATTCTCTCACTGATGTGTGTAGAAGCGTCTGCAGGACTAGAGCTTGAGTTCTCTGAGCTCCTGAGAGCGGTCCATTCTCTCACTGATGTGTGTAGAAGCGTCTGCAGGTCTAGAGCTTGAGTTCTCTGAGCTCCTGAGAGCGGTCCATTCTCTCACTGATGTGTGTAGAAGCGTCTGCAGGACTAGAGCTTGAGTTCTCTGAGCTCCTGAGAGCGGCCCATTCTCTCACTGATGTGTGTAGAAGCGTCTGCAGGTCTAGAGCTTGAGTTCTCTGAGCTCCTGAGAGCGGTCCATTCTCTCACTGATGTGTGTAGAAGCGTCTGCAGGACTAGAGCTGGAGTTACACACCTGTGGCCATGAAGGGACTGAACACCTGAACTCAGGGATTTACTTTTGGCAATATAGTGTATCACACACACATTAAAAAATTAAGAATGACAAGATAATATGTTAAGGAACGGATGATGTCAAGCACTCAACACTGTATGTCTGATTGTGCAGATACTCTACAGCCTGATATCAAGGGTAAATATGGCGATTGCAGGCTCATATGGAGGCCAACAGTCAGTAATAACAGCAGAGACGTTGTTTGCTGTGAACTATAGGCTCAGAGAACACAGATGGCGACAGCGCCTCGGATCGTCTACCATGTCAATTATGTCAGAGCGAAACCCTTGAGAGCAGACTCTCATTTAAAGAGCCGTTTCTCAGCACTCGTGATCGGCCACACTTCACAGGCTTTCCGTGCCGCTCACAAATCTGTGGCGCGAGGCCGCGGGCTGACAGCCGCGGGTCAGCAGAGGATCTGTGCAGCACACGCGTGTGTCCGTGTCTCTCTGCCGTTTGTCACTTTGAGAGTTTATGTCTGGCCTTTCTGAGCATTCAAGGCCGAATGTTCAGTCATTCATAACCCTGCCATGAAGCCATGATGGGAAAAAGCCGCGCTGCTTCTGAGGCGGCGAGTGTTTAGGCATTTCTGTTATTACGATTAATTGACATGGAATGGAGTCCTGGCTGTTTGTGATGGGACCATCTGTTCAGGGCAGGCCGTGTTTCTGGAACATGCAAAGCAGTTTTGTTATTTTCCTTTCCTTGAAAGAGTCGATCATATATAGCGGCTTCATAAACAGATGCCGTATGAGTAAACTGGGGCGAGATGAAATGACCAACTGAAGAAGTGAGATGGGCAGATTGAACAAATGAAAGAGTTTCCATTGTTTCATTTTAGAAGTTGAGCTCGACAGTCAGCAAACATTTATTTAACTGTGAAATTCACACACAGCAACTGAAACGTGGCAAATGTCGACAATGTCAATGCATTTTGAATAATCTACAAAGTACAGAAATATATCCCTAAACGATCTCCGGACAGTGTGTATTACCCTGTGTAAAGCCCACTGAAGTGCACTTTCATGGCTGTTTCTTAATACACTTAAGGTGACCAGATTTCTGAAATGGAAACCGGGGACATTTCCTATTTGAGTGGTCAAAATATCACTAAAAATTAAAAACGGGGACAATATATTTTAGATTGTTTGTTTTTTTGTCGTCGTCGTCGTTGTTGTGGGCTCCCTATATTATTATTAACATTAATTATTATGATTCAGTTTGATTCTTTTTTGGTCTGGTTTTAATACAATTCACCACACCTGCAAAAACAAATCAAAGAAATACACAAAAACTGAATACAGTTAATAGTAACCATTGTGAATCACAAGCCGTTCAAAACAATATTATAACATGACTTTATAAAAACAAAACAACAAATATGATAATGAATACAACTATTTAACAAATATAATTGTATTTAATACTTTCATTTTCACAAGTGTATACTGTTTAAATTACTTTTTTGTTACGTTTGTGCTTGAAAATAATTAGCTAATGTTACTATCTTTAATTGGTCTTGTTATTTTGCATTTTAGGCTTATTTTAAATATGTGTTAATACACATTAAGTATGTGTATTCTGCAAATGTATTTGTTGCGAGTGTAATTGTTTAGGTTTTGTATAGTTCAGATGTGTGGTAATCACTGCGTTGTGACTGCGGAACTTTTGGGGACAAAACAATCCCGCACCTGTTGAGGCTCTGTTATAAAGCACATACAAACAATATTACTGCGATTTAACGTGAATAGTTGGTATGTTAGTCCCTTGAAAGCGATAACGATGTTTCTGCTCTCGGTTACATTCCTCGTGAACGTGGCGGCGCGCGCGACCAAGTAGAGTCAGCGTATCTCACAGCGCCATCTGCTGGTGAAAATAATCCCTACACGATTCAATTGCTCCTTTAACCAGCAGGCTATGCAAATGTTGGGCTTTTTTGCAATGTATATGCAGGTTGTTTTGAACGAGCTGTAAACGGGGACAGCTCCAGTCGGGGACAGAACACCAAAAACCGGGATTGTCCCCGGAAAACGGGGATATCTGGTCACCCTAACTTAAGTACTCTTTTAAAGTTACTTTAAAGTATTCAGGTGAAGAAGAAGCAGAAACAAGTGATAGAAGCTATAGTATGACTGTCAATCAAAATGCGTGTTCATTTAAATGCAATGTGTGGACTTTTTACCACCATTTGTCATATATCCATTTAGCAAAAATATTTTTGTATTAATTAACAACTACAGCCACCCCACCCCAAAACCTACCCAGTGATTTATAGGGATCGAACCCAAGATTGCATGATCACATGATGTTAGGGTTGGGGTTATTTTGTATTGCTCTATCAATTGAGCTATGCAAAACCTGAGATATGACGCAAATAAAAGGAAACAAAGCATTACAATGAAAGTGTCCTGTTGGCGATAGGGGCACAGCTTTAGTAAACGCTCATGTGGCTCGTATTTCAGGGAAGTGAAGGCTTGAATTGGAGGACATGTTGGTGAATTAACATCACAATGATGTTTGATGAATCTTACCCACATACAAATGTTGATAAAGAAGACTGCATAAAGATAGAATAAAATGTGCTTTGTTTTGTTTGTTTGTTTGTTCTAAAAGCAGAGGCTCTGTTCTTTTTTATATACACTCACCTAAAGGATTATTAGGAACACCTGTTCATTTTCTCATTAATGCAATTATCTAATCAACCAATCACATGGCAGTTGCTTCAATGCATTTAGGGGTGTGGTCCTGGTCAAGACAATCTCCTGAACTCCAAACTGAATGTCGGAATGGGAAAGAAAGGGGATTTAAGCAATTTTGAGCGTGGCATGGTTGTTGCTGCCAGACGGGCCGGTCTGAGTATTTCACAATCTGCTCAGTTACTGGGATTTTCACGCACAACCATTTCTAGGGTTTACAAAGAATGGTGTGAAAAGGGAAACACATCCAGTATGGGGCAGTCCTGTGGGCCAAAATGCCTTGTTGATGCTAGAGGTCAGAGGAGAATGGGCCGACTGATTCAAGCTGATAGAAGAGCAACTTTGACTGAAATAACCACTCGTTACAACCGAGGTATGCAGCAAAGCATTTGTGAAGCCACAACACGCACAACCTTGAGGCGGATGGGCTACAACAGCAGAAGACCCCACCGGGTACCACTCATCTCCACTACAAATAGGAAAAAGAGGCTACAATTTGCACCAGCTCACCAAAATTGGACAGTTGAAGACTGGAAAAATGTTGCCTGGTCTGATGAGTCTGGATTTCTGTTGAGACATTCAGATGGTAGAGTCAGAATTTGGCGTAAACAGAATGAGAACATGGATCCATCATGCCTTGTTACCACTGTGCAGGCTGGTGGTGGTGGTGTAATGGTGTGGGGGATGTTTTCTTGGCACACTTTAGGCCCCTTAGTGCCAATTGGGCATGGTTTAAATGCCACGGCCTACCTGAGCATTGTTTCTGACCATGTCCATCCCTTTATGAGCAGCATGTGCCCATCCTCTGATGGCTACTTCCAGCAGGATAATGCCCCATGTCACAAAGCTCCAATCATTTCAAATTGGTTTCTTGAACATGACAATGAGTTCACTGGACTAAAATGGCCGTCCCACAGTCCCCAGATCTCAACCCAATAGAGCATCTTTGGGATGTGGTGGAACGGGAGCTTCGTGCCCTGGATGTGCATCCCACAAATCTCCATCAACTGCAAGATGCTCTCCTATCAATATGGGCCAACATTTCTAAAGAATGCTTTCAGCTCCTTGTTGAATCAATGCCACGTAGAATTAAGGCAGTTCTGAAGGCCAAAGGGGTCAAACACAGTATTAGTGCTGCTCCTAATAATCCTTTAGGGGAGTGTATGTTCACATATTTATACAACAAAATATTCTGGGAGCTTTAAGTGCTGATGTGTTGACTGACATACTAACACTCATGTAAAACCGAACCTGTAGTGTATGTAAAGTTAATGCGTTTTAAAAGTACTAAATTGAAACGTCAACATTACAAATACAGTTTCAGAGATTACATTAAAATCAGCCGGAACGTATTTTAACAATAACAGAATTATGAAATGACACATGTAAAGATGAACTGCAGTTGAGTCAAAAAAAACAATTGAACTAATCGCATCATTTTTAACTATTATACATTTTGATTGAATTGCAATTAGCATAAAGGTAAGTGTCTGAAAACAGCTTTGAGTTTGCGGTTGATTACAGTGAAGCTTGAGCTCATCCGTGAAGACGCGTGCTAACACACACCAGATGAAGTCAGACGGCCTGAATGCTCTTGTTTGTAATTAGCTCTTAACTGTTGTCAAGGTCATTTCATTTTCACCTTTACTTAAATGACTTCCAATGACCCGGTATAATGAGCAGGTAATTTGCCAACAACTCCCTGGAAGCGTCCTCTAACCGCTCATTAAATTAGCACGCGCAGAGGGAGCGCTTCCTCACAACAACAAGCGCTTCCTCGCCCTCTATTCATTTGACAACACGCGGTAATTTGATCAGCGGCTGCGCCGAGACTCTCACGTCTTTCACACCAAATAAGATAAGAGGAGAGGAAAAGAGGCTAAATATTGTTTTCCCTCTTGCTGATTGATTACTCGTCAGCCGTCGCAGCTGGAGCTCAACAAAAGAGATCCATCAGCCAATTAAACGATTGTTTTAAAGGCTAAATCTGAGTGTGTGTATCTGCGCCGCACTGCTGTGATTCCTGTTATTAATCATGATTAGAGAGCGCTGGATGCTCAGGGGTTCAGCGGCAGATGTTCCGCGGATGTACGATCGGTGCGTGTGTCTGTGCCTCATTTTCACATGCGTGTGTGTGATCGTATGTGTCGGGGTCAGAGGTCAGAGGGGGTGTGGATGGTCTAGCTGTCGGACGTGAGCTGTGGGACAGAAACATGTAATCACACAAGAGCATTCAGCACAATAACCTGTTCCAAACGCTGTGTGTGTGTGTGCGTGTGTGTGTGTGAGCGTGTGTGTGTGTGTGTGTGTGTGTGTGTGAGCGTGTGTGTGTGTGTGTGTGTGTGTGTGTGTGAGTGTGTGTGTGTGTGTGTGTGTGTGTGTGTGTGTGTGAGTGTGAGTGTGTGAGTGTGTCCGCTGGTCTTTAGCTCTTGGTGTTTGGGGATGTTCTGGTGTTCATTTATTGAGTTTATCAGCGTTCCTGTAACTCGAACAGTAGAGCACATGCAATGATAAGATCATGGCTCAATATCCAGAGATGATATAAACTGATGGAAAGCAGCGTACAGTTTTAAGGCAGTGAAGACGGATTAATAAACACAACCGCCGGTCTCAACACACGACTCACTAACTCAACCAAGTCAAGTCAACTTTATTTATATAGCGCTTTTAACAATGCAGATTGTTTCAAAGCAGCTTTACAGTGTTAAACAGGAAAATTGTTTCTCGTGCAACCAGGCCCCGCCCCTTTATTCTGTGTATGAATTATTATAATGAGTAATATTGTGACTCTTGGTTCCTGAAGAAAACTCAAGATGGAGGCGTTTGAGGAGCTCAGGAACACTGATATCCTCTTTATTCCTGCCCCTCATGACGCTTTGAGTGAATTATGGGTGTAACTTCCGTTCAGCTGAAAGACTCGCTCTATGAACACAATAATACATTTTTACACTGAGATCTACTCACCCTTCATCCATCGAACATTAAAAGGACATTTAAAAGTGTAAAAGGAAAGGAAAGTTTAAATATCCCTGCAGTAATATCTGTATTATGTAACATACGTTGCCTCAATCAAAATGTTCATTAACTTCAGCATTGCATGATACTATTTCAAAGTGATTTCCGTCATTTTGACAGATAATAAAGTGTGTTTACCTGTGAAAGAGACGTGAGGATTTCCGTACTCTGCTCTTTTTTTCTCCGTACTTCCACTCAATGTTCATTTTCCTTCAGTTCCCAGTCTGGGACTGTGGTATATTCTTAGGTTTTCTCCAAACAAATTTTTACCGGTCCAATCAGCGAACAGAGGGCGTGGCTGAGAGCGATGACGCTGATGTCGTGCGCTAGTTTGAGTTGTAGTTCAGTAATGGCGGCGGAGAAAGATGCGAGGGAAGCCGTTCGGCTCGTTGTGGCACCGCTGCCGAATATCCAGAAGTTAAAGCCATTCCAGCTCACTCCGTTAGTGCTGAAGGAGTCGCTGAAGCCCCGGTAATTGTTTCTCGTACGGTCAGAAGGTGTGGTCATCATTTACAGTGGCTAGTCAGTGATGGCCGTCCGTCTCCCACCACCCGTGTAAAAATCCCCGGCAGAATGACCTCCTGCTTCAGACAAACACCAGGTCGTGTGGTCATTTAATTGCTGTCTGAATCCACATCTCTGAGTTTTCAAGAATATATCACTTCAAAATTCACTGTTTATATCCTTTTTGACCCCTGCAGAGCACCGTACGGCTAAGGGTACCTCCCCACACCCGGAGTTTGGAGCTCCAACTCTGATTTTTTTTTTTTTCATCCAAAAAGGCCCATCTTTAACCGTGCATAACTCCAAGGCCAAGCCGAGTTGGGGCTCCATACTCTGGGGTTAGGGGTTCCTAAAGCCCGGGGTGTACTTCACTTTCCGTGCCCGGACGCATCACGCGCACAGCCCTGTCCGCGAGTCTTTCAAAGTATACTACACCACGGATGCGCGCGGATGATCGCGTTCGACACATGCGCAGTAAATTTTTTTCTATGCTCTACCAGACATCGGAGGGCACACTGAGTCCTGTCATCAAAGGGACGTTCGCTGGGCATGATCGGAGAAGAACTGTAGTGCATCAGGAGTGCATCCACCATTGCAACATAGTTTGGAAGAAACACTGAAGAATCAAAAATTCTCTCTTTTTTTTCAAGCGTGTTGTTTTTAAACCGGTCTTTTAACACTCTTCTTCGACGGCTGAACAATGTGCTCAATACTGTGCGTATTGCCACCTAGTGGACTCTTCTGTACTGCTGGCGCATGCGCTGTTGCACGCGGACTGTACATACGTCCCGTTCCGACATACGTCCACTTCCAGTCCAGCTTTAAGCAGCCGTATCTCGGAAACGGAGCCGAGTTGGAGCTCCAAACTCCGGGTGTGGGGAGGTGTTCTTGGGACCCCCTTGACCCCAGAATATAGAGCCCCAACTCGGCTTGGCCTTGGAGTTATGCCCAGTTAAAAATGGGACTTTTCGGGTAAAAAAAAAAAAAGCAGAGTTGGAGCTCCAAACTTCGGGTGTAGGGAGGACCCTCAAGGCCCGGGTATACCCCGTCCGCGCGCAGCCCAAATTTCGAGACCGCGCACGGATGGGGTGTGGCCAGCCGCGAGCCCTCCGACGGTGCACGAACGCGGACGGCCGAAGTATACCGGGGCCTTAAGGGTACCTCCCTACACCTGAAGTTTGGAGCTCCAACTCTGCTTTTTTTTTCCACCCGAAAAGTCTGCTTAAAGCTGGACTGGAAGTGGACGTATGTCGGAACGGGAAGGTCCCAGGAGCTGGGGACGGTGGGGTTGGGAGGGGCCCCATGGGTGCTCTCTCTGTGCCCGGAGTTTGGAGCTCCAACTCGGCTAGACTCCCGAGACACACTCGGTTATACATAAGGGACTTTTGGACAAGACGCTCTGTATCTCGGAAAGGATGAGACCCAGCGGCTCGTCCTTCGGGGTGGTGAGGGGTCCCCGCCAGAAGCTCGGGCCAGGGCTCGTTGGAGAGGGCCCCTGGAGACCTTCGCTTCAGCTTCACTGTCATTTGGATGCATTTCTAGACTTTCTTTAAATGCTGGCGAGTGTTTACAAGAACAATATATTTCATCACCACTCAGAAGAAAAGCACGTAAACATTTGGGCCGTTATTTACGGCAACATTTATTCTCATCATACCAAGCATATGATATTTTATTTACAGCACAATCATGTTATGGACCACGTGAGCAGCTATTCCCCATCACACAACTCTCCACTGTGAGGGTGCTGCACAGTTATTTTTACGGATTTCTATGTGAGAAACAGAGGCGGAACGGCGCATGACATACGTCACAACCAAACGTCAGCGATTGGTTATGGCAGATCCAGAGCGGCTCTGGGCAGATCCAATAGTTTTAAACTTCAACAGAGTTCCCGCCTTCAAGGAAGTTAACGCTTGTCAATGGAGAGCGGCCAGACTCTCTGAACAAATGAAATGTAGAGAGTCTGGTAAGACCAGGCTAAGATTCTTCATGCATTCCAGTGAATTATTAATGGGATATATCCATAGGCCGTAAAAAAATATGGACGACGCGACTTCATTGACTTCCGCTGACCAGAGTTGAGGCTTTCGTAGGCCACACACGGCGCTGACCTCTCGGGACCGGGTCTGAGCAGATGTGATCTCGGGACCGGGTCTGAGCAGATGTGATCTCGGGACCGGGTCTGAGCAGATGTGATCTCGGGACCGGGTCTGAGCAGATGTGATCTCGGGACCGGGTCTGAGCAGATGTGATCTCGGGACCGGGTCTGAGCAGATGTGATCTCGGGACCGGGTCTGTGCAGATGTGATTATCAAAAGCCGCCCACACTCACAGATGCAGAACAATTCATTATGTTGGTGTGAAATAAACAATTATAGAAATGTAGAAACTAAAGCTAAAGCTCCAATCTCCTCCCAAAAATCCTGAAAAAAGTCTGTTAGTGCCTCAGTGACAACTTCACTCAGAGAAGCCGTCAATCTCAATAGTATCAAATAGCTCACTAAAACTAAACTTATTTAAAAAACGAACACTTGAAGTGAAATCATCGTGATAAAAACTGCCTAAAATGACAGAAACCATCTTTAGGAAACAATTTTTTGAAGTGTAATTTAATCGTTTAGTGTGTCTCGCGTCCATTCTAATACATGGAGAGGCGGGGTTTATGAGCCATACTGGGACCGGCCCCCGGGGGGCGATCGAGGCGCGGAGGCTTCAGTTTCTGAGAGGAGCGCTGCAGGCTTGGATATTTCGTAAATCAAATCGGGAGAACAGACCACAAATGTGCAGTATATGTTGTCCTTTTTCATACTATAAGAGTGGAATACAAAGAGGAAAAGGAAAAAAATGCAGAGACTTAAAAGAGATCTTGCCATAGATATAACATCATATGCTCATAGCGTACATCAACACGTTATAATACGTTCTTCTCATGATGTCTGAAAATAAAACATGAAGAAAAACTGACAGCTCATTCAGGCAAAATGGATTAGATTATTGTAATGCTCTACTGGGTGGTTGCCCTGCTCGCTTAATAAATAAACTCCAGCTGGTCCAAAACCAGCAGCTCCAGTTCTTACTGGAACCAGGAAGTGTGAGCATATTAGCCCAGTTCTGTCAACACTGCACTGGCTGCCTATTAAACATCACATACATTTTAAAATCTTGCTCATTACTTACAAAGCAAGAAACGGAAACGGCTCCCCGGCCGAAACACATTTCTATTTCGGTTGAAAATGGTGTGGTGTAAGCGGCCCTAAAGTAAATAACTAAAGATTATTCACAACACGTACTTTAGCTGGACAATAGCTAGAGCTGATGTACAGCGTTATTTTCCCGTTATCTATATCATAAAAGCGCTGTATAAATGAAGTTCCCCAAACTGGAAGTGCCACCCATAATTCCCAGGAATAATGCGGATAGAGAAGGACTCTCTGATGAGAGATCTCTACACCTCCTCCTCTTCTCTGAGACTCGATGTCCTCAGTGATGACCCTCAGATCTCCACAGTCCTGTGAACGAGAGCCGATGAAACTCTTGTTTTGTATGTTTCTGTAGTACGGCTGTCTGTAACGTGAGAATAACTAACAGTGACATTAGACCAGCGTGAGTAAGAGCATTAGACGTATGAAATGAACCGCATTAGTGCACGTGTTCCTCTAATGTTGCCGTATTAGCGAACAAGCCGTCTGGGACTCGTTTCATAAATATTGAAGTGGCGTGCTCCGACGTAACCTCCTGCTCTTCATTATGCTCTATGTTTTATTCATGCATCCCATTTCCAAATTTGTCTTTACCAGGCCCTGAAAGATGAATGTGGTTTTGTTGTGTTGTTTTTCCTTCATCTCCCCCTTTTGCAGTTGCTTAATTATTCATGAGATGTTGTTTGGTTATTCATGAGAGCAGAAGCATAAATGCTTTCGGTGTGGGAATGTGAGACGACGGTCCTGCTGAACTCCTCGAACATGTGCCATGATTAAAGCCATAGTTCAGATTAGTGTTTAATTACATTTATAAAAAAGGTAATATTCCTCCATTCAGATCATGCACACATGATCCAGACGAAACTCTTTCTCCAGTGTTTTCTGGACTCTAGTGTTTACAGCCGGAACGGTCTGCAGGGTGCTAGAGCTCACAGGGCCTGAGCTACACACTCTCAACAATCAATGAATAACCAAACCATCACAAAGCGTCTCTTTATCGGGGGTTATTACAGCTCAGACCACACATCCTCACATGTTAGCAGTGCTTTATGAGGGTTTCCTGCAGAATGACAGCAGTGTGTGTGTGTTTAGAGACACTTGGCCTCACTCATGAAACACGAGCACAACGGATTTGTGTGTAAATCGTTCGTAAAGCCGCTCTGACGTACATTTTCGGATTCACGAAAATGTTCGTATTTTCAAAATGTTAGTTGGTATGAAAGAAATGTACACCACGAGTAAATGGTGTGTAAAACATTTGACCGTTCTGTGTTCTAATTTAGGCAAACTGACGACATTGCATTTTGATGCACTATGTACCATAATAATATTATTATTATTATTATTTTTACTGTTCAACGTTCGGTAGGCAGCGCTCGTCACTGTCACTTTTAACTCGGCCGTCCAATCACAGTGGAGGAGGGGCGGGACAAAAACTACACCGACCAATCATCCCACTTGTGCTCCAACAATAATGGAGAAGTTAACACTGATTTTACTGTATTTTTCATATTCAGTGATATTCTTCAAGAGTAACGCATTACACACGTGGATATTCTGTATCATAGCAATCAAAGTATCTCAGCGCTCTCAAGCGCCACCAGCTGGCCGTTTTCAGAAGAGCACCAGACATTAGCTGGCTAAAGGGCTTTGATGGACACATGATAGTTGAATATTTATTGCCAGGCATTTGGCCAATTAGTCTCTTTAGCATTTATGCAAAATACTGGAGCCCAACCTGAGAAAGAAGTCCAGAAGATTCCAGCGTTCCTGGACACGTCATGTGCAGTTGTAACTCATGGGCGGGGATTATGCTAATGATGAATGAGTGTGCACGCGCGTCCTGTTTACCCATGTTTGGGACTCACACACGTTTAACTACTGAATCCGACGTTTGTGAATCTGGAGGAGAGTTTTCTAAAGGTCCATTTCACGCACAAATTACTCAGAATTTGCTCATATATTCATGAACGTTTCATGAATGAGGCCCAGTGTGTGTGTGTGTGTGTGTGTGTGTGTGTGTGTGTGTGTGTGTGTGTGTATGGGACACTTTTACATTTGGGTCGGACAAATCCAGGCGGAAATGGTCCCAGAGCTTAAGAGGTTAACAAATATATCTGACCCTTGACCTCCACAGCAGTGCTGCGTCTCACGGGTATATCTGTGGCAATAGCCAACAATACATCATACGGGTCAAAATGATACATTTTTCTTTTATGCCAAAAATCATGAGGATATTAAGATCAGGCTGCATGGAGATATTTTGATATATCATAAATGTATTATTAGTAGTAATATGCATTGCTAAGGACTTCATTTGGACAACTTTATTTTTTTTGCACCCTCAGATTCCAGATTTTCTAATAATACAAATATTTCAGTTATTACAAATATATAACTTTATTATCATAAAAACTGCCATTTTAAATCTTCGTATACAAATGAGATGTTAATTGTACCCCTTAATATTACAGTTAATAATTACTATAAACTAATTGTTAAGTAATATGCCGTTGTGTTTATGGGTTTTGAATTAATGTTGAATTAGTTCATAGTCATAATTACACCTTCACAAATCATCAGCTCATGACTGAGATGCATAGCTTTGACCATTGTGTAATTAACACATGCATTTACATTATTAGTTCATATAATATGTGATTAGCGAATTAATACATGATGACACATTTAACTAATAACAGTTTATTGATTGGTCTGATGCAGTGATCATTGATGCTCAGTTCTTCATGATCTCTGATGATCTCTGATGATCTCTGATGATCTCTGATGATCTCTGATGATCTCTGATGATCTCTGATGATCTCTAATGATCTCTGATGATCTCTAATGATCTCTAATGATCTCTGATGATCTCTGATGATCTCTGATGATCTCTGATGATCTCTAATGATCTCTAATGATCTCTGATGATCTCTGATGATCTCTAATGATCTCTGATGATCTCTGATGATCTCTGATGATCTCTGATGATCTCTAATGATCTCTGATGATCTCTGATGATCTCTAATGATCTCTGATGATCTCTGATGATCTCTAATGATCTCTGATGATCTCTGATGATCTCTAATGATCTCTGATGAGATCTCTGATGATCTCTGAGTCTCTGATGATCTCTGATGATCTCTGATGATCTCTGATGATCTCTGATGATCTCTGATGATCTCTGATGATCTCTGATGATCTCTGAGTCTCTGATGATCTCTGACTCTCTGATGATCTCTAATGATCTCTGATGATCTCTAATGATCTCTGATGATCTCTGAGTCTCTGATGATCTCTGATGATCTCTGATGATCTCTGAGTCTCTGATGATCTCTGAGTCTCTGATGATCTCTGACTCTCTGATGATCTCTAATGATCTCTGATGATCTCTAATGATCTCTGATGATCTCTGAGTCTCTGATGATCTCTGATGATCTCTGATGATCTCTAATGATCTCTGATGATCTCTAATGATCTCTGATGATCTCTGATGATCTCTGATGATCTCTGATGATCTCTGATGATCTCTAATGATCTCTGATGATCTCTAATGATCTCTGATGATCTCTAATGATCTCTGATGATCTCTGATGATCTCTGATGATCTCTAATGATCTCTGATGATCTCTGATGATCTCTAATGATCTCTGATGAGATCTCTGATGATCTCTGAGTCTCTGATGATCTCTGATGATCTCTGATGATCTCTGATGATCTCTGATGATCTCTGATGATCTCTGATGATCTCTGAGTCTCTGATGATCTCTGATGATCTCTGATGATCTCTAATGATCTCTGATGATCTCTGATGATCTCTGATGATCTCTGATGATCTCTGATGATCTCTAATGATCTCTGATGATCTCTAATGATCTCTGATGATCTCTGAGTCTCTGATGATCTCTGATGATCTCTGATGATCTCTGATGATCTCTGATGATCTCTAATGATCTCTGATGATCTCTAATGATCTCTGATGATCTCTGATGATCTCTGATGATCTCTGATGATCTCTGATGATCTCTAATGATCTCTGATGATCTCTGATGATCTCTAATGATCTCTGATGATCTCTGATGATCTCTGATGATCTCTGATGATCTCTGAGTCTCTGATGATCTCGGATGATCTCGGATGATCTCTGATGATCTCTGATGATCTCTGATGATCTCTAATGATCTCTGATGATCTCTGATGATCTCTGATGATCTGATGATCTCTGATGATCTCTGATGATCTCTGATGATCTCTGAGTCTCTGATGATCTCGGATGATCTCGGATGATCTCTGATGATCTCTGATGATCTCTGATGATCTCTGAGTCTCTGATGATCTCTGATGATCTCTGATGATCTCTGCATTAGTACGGGCGGATTGTGAAGAGCATTAGAGGAGAGAAACACCACATCAACTGAAATACACCCAAAGGAATCGATACTGAGTTTGGATGGAATGGGATCACAGGTGTTGTGTGTGTGTGTGTGTGAGGTGTGTGTGAGACGGCGGGCGGCGTTACATGCGGGGGAATGTAGAAACACCTCGACCTTTGCAGCTCTTTGACCTGATCCAAACATCTATTCGCGTGTGTGTGTGTGTGTGTAAAAACCTCCATCAGCAGGTGCGGCGTCGCTCAGATCTCAGACTGCGTCACACACACACACACACACACACACACACACACACACACACACACACACACACACACACACACACACACACACACACACACACACACACACACACACACACACACACACACACACACACACACACACACACACACACACACACACACACACAGACACACACACACACACTCAATGCAATAAAAGAAAATGAAGACGGATGAAATCATGAAGGAGAGAATCATCACACACACAGATCTTTATTCTGAGTCTCAGAAATAGGAAAGCGGTGGATGGGAACTGTAAAACATTAAATGCATTTCTGATCTTTTAATGAAATATGATGAATTCCATGAGTCTGTCTCTCTTTGTGTTTTTGTGCATGTGTGTTTAACACTTATCTCACACACTCAATCTCTCAAACATCTGCGTTCAATTAGAAGATTATGACATCAAATGATTTTCACAGTCAAATCCATACACACGCATTCTTCATAAACATACATCACATGCCACATAATTAAACACAGATAAGTAAGTAAGTAAGTGTGTTTGTGCATCTGTGTGAGTGTGTGAGTGTATGTGTCTCTGTATGTGTGTGTGTGTGTGTGTGTGTGTGTGTGTGAGAGAGAGTGTGTGTTTGTGTCTTTAAGTGTAAGTGTGTTTGTGCATCTGTGTGAGTGTGTGAGTGTGTGAGTGTATGTGTCTCTGTATGTGTGTGTGTGTGTGTGTGTGTGTGTGTGTGTGAGTGTATGTGTGTGTGTCTCTGTATGTGTGTGTGTGTGAGTGTATGTGTGTGAATGTATGTGTGAGTGTGTGTGTCTCTGTATGTGTGTGTGTGTGTGTGTGTGTGTGTGTGTGTGAGTGTATGTGTGTGTCTGTGTGTGTGAGTGTGTGTGAGAGAGTGTGTGTGTGTGAGTGTGTTTGTGTCTCTGTGTGTGTGTGAGTGTGTGTATCTCTGTGTGTGTGTGTGTGTGTGTGTGTGTGTGTGTGTGTGTGTGTGTGTGTGTGGGGTATAGTCCAGGGAGATTTCTTTTTTTTTTAACATTATATCATAAATTGAAATATTTACCCAAAGGATTTATAGCAAATTAGGTCAAAAGGAAGATATGAATAATTTATCATGACATGTTATGATTAGTTATAAATATTTCATGGAGATAAATAGATCATGGAGTCAAGATGGCGCCGAGGATGGCCGCAACGTCGCAAGCTCCGCTGAAACATTGTAGTTTTTTGTTTGTTCTGTTTATAGTTTTTGTGTTTTTTGTCTTGGATGCTGTCTGCCTTACTACGTACGACAGACAGACACTTTTGGACATTGGTTCGGCAATCGCACTCCGAAAACCGGACTTTAAATTCTTCAGTGACGAACCGCCGTTTACAAACACAGCAGCGGATCCCTTTGTCTGGACGGCCCGACCACGCAAACGCGGCCGGAGAAGGGGAAGCAGAGCCGGCGTGCTCATCAGATTAAGACGCCGCGCAAACCGACCCCCACTTCCCAGTATTTTACTGGCTAATGTTCAGTCTCTGGACAATAAACTCTGCGAGCTGAGAGCGCGGATCTCTTTCCAGCGAGACACGAGGGACTGCTGCATTATCTGCCTCACAGAAACTTGGATGTCCGCTGAGATTCCAGATTCGGCCATCGAAACCACGGGGTTCTCCGTGCATCGGATGGACAGAGAAAAAGATCTCTCTGGGAAAAGCAAAGGCGGGGGTGTGTGTTTTATGATCAACCGATCCTGGTGTGATCAGAGGAACGTACATTCTATCAAGTCTTTCTGTTCTCCTGATCTGGAATTTCTCATGGTTCTGTGCCGACCATTCTGGCTACCGAGGGAATTCACCGCGGTCATCATCACAGCTGTGTATATTCCCCCTGCAAGCCGACACAGACCGGGCACTAAAGGAACTGTACAGGACAGTGAGTGAGCAGGAAACCGCGCATCCTGAGGCCGCGTTTATTGTGACCGGAGACTTTAACAAAGCCAACTTCAAGCGCATCGCACCCAAATACCACCAACATGTTAGCTTCAACACGCGAGGGAACCGCGTCTTAGATCACTGCTACTCCCCCTTCAAGGATGGATACAAATCACTCCCGCGCCCACCATTCGGCAAATCAGATCACGCGTCAATCCTCCTTTTGCCCGCATATAGGCAAAGACTCAAACAGGAAGCACCCGCCCTCAGAACCATCCAGTGCTGGTCGGACCAATCAGATTCTATGCTACAGGACTGTTTTGATCACGCGGACTGGGAGATGTTCCGGTCGGCCTCTGATGACGACATCGAGGTCTACGCTGATAGCGTAACGTGTTTCATCAGGAAGTGCGTAGAAGACGTTGTTCTGACCAGAACAATACGGCTGTACCCTAACCAGAAGCCGTGGCTAAACGGGGATGTTCGCGCGGCACTCAATGCGCGGACCTTCACTTTTAACTCCGGTAACGCGGAGGAGCATAAACAAGCAAGTTATGCCCTCCGGAAAACCATCAGAGCAGCAAAACGGCAGTACAGGGACAAGATTGAAGGACAGTTCAACACCACCGACTCCAGAAGCATGTGGAGGGGAATTAACACCATCACGGACTATAAAGGGAACACAAACTCCACCGTGAACACCGCTGCCTCTCTCCCGGACGAGCTAAACACCTTCTATGCTCGTTTTGAGGGAACTAACACCGCCCTCGCGGAGAGAGAGCTCGCGGCTGAAGATACAGAGGTTAGTGCACTCTTCGTATCTGTCGCGGATGTAACCCGATCCTTCCGGCGGGTGAACGTCCGTAAAGCTGCGGGTCCAGACGGCATTCCCGGCCGCGTGATCAGAGCGTGCGCGCACCAACTGGCTGGAGTCTTCACGGACATTTTTAACCTGTCCCTCTCCCTGTCTGTGGTCCCCACATGCTTCAAAACGTCCACCATTGTGCCTGTACCTAAGCAGTCAAAAACCACCTGCTTAAACGACTGGCGTCCTGTTGCTCTGACCCCCATCATCAGCAAATGCTTTGAGAGACTAGTCAGAAACCACATCTGCTCTGTTCTCCCCCCCTCACTGGACCCACTGCAGTTTGCATACCGCACAAACCGCTCCACTGACGATGCCATTTCATCCACTATACACACTGCTCTCTCCCACCTGGAAAAGAGGAACACGTATGTGAGAATGCTGTTTGTGGACTACAGCTCAGCATTCAACACCATTGTGCCCTCCATACTTGACGGGAAACTCCGGGCTCTAGGCTTAAACAGCCTGTTATGCAGCTGGATCCTGGACTTCCTGTCAAACAGACGCCAGGTGGTCAGAATGGGCAGTAACATCTCCTCATCACTGACTCTCAACACTGGAGCCCCTCAGGGTTGTGTTCTCAGCCCACTCCTGTACTCTTTGTACACACATGACTGTGTGGCAACCCACAGCTCCAACACCATCATCAAGTTTGCTGACGATACGACGGTGGTAGGTCTTATCACCGACAATGATGAAACAGCCTACAGAGAGGAGGTGCACACTCTGACACGGTGGTGTCAGGAGCACAACCTCTCCCTCAACGTCAGCAAGACCAAGGAGCTGGTGGTCGACTTCAGGAGGAATGAGAGAGAACACCGCCCCATCACCATCGATGGAGCACCGGTGGAGAGAGTCAGCAGCTTCAAGTTCCTCGGTGTCCACATCACAGAGGAACTCTCATGGTCCGTCCACTCCGAGGCCGTTGTGAAGAAGGCTCATCAGCGCCTTTTCTTCCTGCGACGGCTGAGGAGGTTTGGAATGAACCGCCACATCCTCACACGCTTCTACACCTGCACCATCGAGAGCCTGCTGACTGGCTGCATCACCACCTGGTACGGCAACAGTACCGCCCGCAGCCGCAAGGCCCTGCAAAGGGTAGTGCGCACGGCCAGCTGCATCATCGGAGGTGAGCTTCCCTCCCTCCAGGACATTTACGCCAGGCGGTGTGTGAAGAGAGCTCAGAGGATCATCAGAGACTCTAGCCACCCGAACCATGGGCTGCTCTCACTGCTGCCATCAGGCAGACGGTACCGCAGCATCAGAACACGCACCAGCCGACTCCAGAACAGCTTCTTCCCACAAGCAATCAGACTACTTAACTCCTGATCCATCAGGATCATAACACACACTGGACAGAATATCACTCAGCACAACCCACTGTAGATACACACACATTATATACACACTTATTTATCATATAGCACCTATTGCACTTTGGA
>CM042251.1:512506-515006 GCA_023566225.1 Romanogobio albipinnatus
ACATGGCCAAGACCAAAGAGCTGTCCAAAGACACTAGAGACAAAATTGTACACCTCCACAAGGCTGGAAAGGGCTCCGGGGAAATTGCCAAGCAGCTTGGTGAAAAAAGGTCCACTGTTGGAGCGATCATTAGAAAATTGAAGAAGCTAAACATGACTGTCAATCTCCCTCGGACTGGGGCTCCATGCAAGATCTCACCTCGTGGGGTCTCAATAATCCTAAGAAAGGTGAGAAATCAGCCCAGAACTACACGGGAGGAGCTGGTCAATGACCTGAAAAGAGCTGGGACCACCGTTTCCAAGGTTACTGTTGGTAATACACTAAGACGTCATGGTTTGAAATCATGCATGGCACGGAAGGTTCCCCTGCTTAAACCAGCACATGTCAAGGCCCATCTTAAGTTTGCCAATGACCATTTGGATGATCCAGAGGAGTCATGGGAGAAAGTCATGTGGTCAGATGAGACCAAAATAGAACTTTTTGCTCATAATTCCACTAAACGTGTTTGGAGGAAGAAGAATGATGAGTACCATCCCAAGAACACCATCCCTACTGTGAAGCATGGGGGGGGGGGTAGCATCATGCTTTGGGGGTGTTTTTCTGCACATGGGACAGGGCGACTGCACTGTTTTAAGGAGAGGATGACCGGGGCCATGTATTGCCAGATTTTGGGGAACAACCTCCTTCCCTCAGTTAGAGCATTGAAGATGGGTCGAGGCTGGGTCTTCCAACATGACAATGACCCGAAGCACACAGCCAGGATAACCAAGGAGTGGCTCTGTAAGAAGCATATCAAGGTTCTGGCGTGGCCTAGCCAGTCTCCAGACCTAAACCCAATAGAGAATCTTTGGAGGAGCTCAAACTCCGTGTTTCTCAGCGACAGGCCAGAAACCTGACTGATCTAGAGAAGATCTGTGTGGAGGAGTGGGCCAAAATCCCTCCTGCAGTGCAAACCTGCTGAAAAACTACAGGAAACCTTTGACCTCTGTAATCGCAAACAAAGGCTACTGTACCAAATAGTAACATTGATTTTCTCAGGTGTTCAAATACTTATTTGCAGCTGTATCATACAAATAAATAGTTAAAAAATCATATATTGTGATTTCTGGATTTTTTTTTTAGATTATGTCTCTCACAGTGGACATGCTTCTACGATGACAATTTCAGACCCTCCATGATTTCTAAGTGGGAGAACTTGCAAAATAGCAGGGTGTTCAAATACTTACTTTCCTCACTGTATATTGAAGAGGGTCGGTGATAGTGGACAGCCCTGTCTCATACCCCGCCCGAAGAACGCCGTTTGTTTATTTCCACTGATTGTTTGAGTACATTGTTTTAATAATGTTGTATGTTTTGCCCCTGATACCTGATTCTAGAAGTTTAGACAAAGGCCTTCTGGAAATCTACAAAGCAAGCGAATCCTTTGGTTAATGTGTTGGTCGATCAGGGTATGCAGGGTGAAGATGTGGTCTGATGTTCTGTAATTTGGTAAGAATCAGGACATTGTGCTCTGTGAGGAAGTGAACGCAGGCCCGCTTCCAGAATCAAATCGCTGAGGGTGCTCCAGTAAAGTGCAGGCTAAGCAACGGCTCCACCATAGCAGTGTACAGTGAGAAATATAAGATTATTTATTTACAAGTCATTTACCAATAATTGGAATGACAAAAATATTTTGCTACAAATTGTCTATTAATATATTAGTCTGCCTTTACATTGCTTTAATGCGTTACTAGTCTTTTAACATCTCATCTTCATGAGAACCAGAAAAAAAGGTTTTGTGAATTTAGATTTTTTTTTTATTCCTATGTTATGTGCTCTGTAGAGGACACCAGAACACATTTATTGAGAAAATGAAAAGACATGAATAGACACACAATGGGATTTTTGTTTTCATTCACCAATACATTTTTATGCTTCAAGTTTTTTTTTATCCAAACTTTGTGTAAAGATGATTCTCAATGTTATGAAAGATACAGAATAATTTGATTTACCAATTTACTTTATGCAATATGTGTGTAAACATGGCCATGAATGCCATTACCATTCTAGGTAATGCATCTATACACTGTCTCTAATTTGCATATTAAAGAGTTTTGGGACAATATGTAAATGTAAAAAGACATGTGTGTCTTGTATTTCATAAGAATATCCAGACTTAAAACTGTGTTTTCAGAGAAATTCACTAAATGATGTCCTCTACAGAGGCAAAACCTCTATTGTGGGTCTCAGGAGGATATTTCTCGTGTCTTTAGATGGTCACTTTGGTCATACCAAGGGTGAAACTGTGCCTCTTTCCCCGACATCTGGGTCTTTTCTGGAACGATAGTACTTTAGTTTTAGCTGTGTTAATGGTCAGGGTCTGACAGAACCGATGCAGGACGTCCAGGTTCTGCTGTAGACCCTCTTCTGTTGGAGACAGCAGCACCAGATCATCCGCACACAGGAGGAACTTTATAGAGGAGTCATGTGGTGTGAGGCCAGGAGCTGCTGATTGGTCTAG
>CM042251.1:522506-577506 GCA_023566225.1 Romanogobio albipinnatus
CCCCTCGGATACTATCAGGTTGTTGACTCTCTGCAAACCTCATTGAGGATATTTGTATAGAGTGTCTCCTCTCGTTTGAGAGTGGTTTTCCTGAGCCCTCCACTCGTCAGGGCTTCTGTGTCCCCTGAAGTGGCAGGTAGGATATAATAATAATAATAATAATTTGTTACATTTATATAGCGCTTTTCAAGGCACTCAAAGCGCTTTACATAGAAGGGGGGGAATCTCCTCAACCACCACCAATGTGCAGCATCCACCTGGATGATGCGACGGCAGCCATTTTGCGCCAGTACGCCCACCACACACCAGCTGATTGGTGGAGAAGAGAATGAGGGATGATGCCAATCGTATATATATGGGGATGATTAGGAGGCCATGATGGACAGGGGCCAATGGGCAAATTTGACCAGGATACCGGGGTTACACCCCTACTCTTTGTCGATGGGCATCCTGGGATTTTTAATGACCACAGAGAGTCAGGACCTCGGTTTAACGTCTCATCCGAAGGACGGTGCTTGTTACAGTATAGTGTCCCCATCACTACACTGGGGTGTTAGGACCCACACAGACACAGGGTGAGCACCCCCTGCTGGCCTCACTAACACCTCTACCAGCAGCAACCTAGTTTTCCCAGTTGGTCTCCCATCCAGGTACTGACCAGGCTCAGCCCTGCTTAGCTTCAGTGGGAAACCAGTCTTGGGCTACAGGGTGATATGGCTGCTGGATATTCCTTATCATTGGCCATATTCCCAAGAATAAGAATACCAGACTCTGAGCTCTGCCCGTGGGGTGTGTAGCCCTAGGGAATAGAGTCAGGACAGCCGCTGGTGGTGGAGTCATTGACTTTATATCAGCTGTTACAGCATTCATTCCTTCAGCATGACAGAGAGGGTATTTGTTTCCCAAAGCGTCCTAGGACACAGTGCAAGTCTCTGTAACAAATGTAACCCTGGTCCCTTTTATACTCAGTGTCGTACCGGTAGTGACATCATAAGCTGTCGCAGGCCAATGTTATTGTCGTGTTTCAGACACCGGTGATGCTGGAGGCGTTCCCCATAGCGTCCTAGGACAAAGAGTCTCATTCCCCTTTTCAGGGAACCATGGTTACATTCGTAACCTGAGACATTTTCCCTTTGGATTACGTTTATTTTTCTGACCCCATTGGCAGCAAGAACTCACTTCATTTTGACACATTTTTCATTAAACAAGACATAATATCTTCAGTCGTTTTGCTTCTCCAGTAAATGTCTCTTGACAGAAGCACTGAGTAAGATCATCATTTTTGCGGTGCTGCTTTTGCCATCTGTCAAACATTTTATGATCACTGTACCATCAGTACTAAAGTTTTCCAGGATCATGCCAATTAGTTACTCTAACATGCAGAACGGAAGACAGAAAGAGAGAGAGAGAGAGAAATCTGTCAAACTGTTTAACTGACATTAGAGAAAAATGTTTGACCAATCAATGCCTGAGAATCAGAACATTGCAATCTTCTGTGTGTCGCTTGCAGAATAGAGTCACTACTGAAGAAGATTAAATGTCCACAATATAATGTAACTTACCAGACGTTCTCATTTATTTATGCAAATTAAGTGTGTAATGTGTACCCATTAAAAATGTTCCATGTGAAACATGTTTTTGGGTTTCTTTGTCTTTCTGTCTGTCCAAGCTCCCACTGAATCTCCTCTGCGGCCCAGTCTAGGTGAGTAAAAGCATCAGCAAACAGACACACTCTCTTACCCACACACACTCGCACACACACACTCACACACTGTTCCTCTGTCTGTCCTCTCTCATGGTCTTCTGCTGGTGTGAAGCTGTGGTTCATGGTGATCATGCTGTTCTCCGCGATGATTTCGAACACAACACACAAGAAGAGCTCAATCTCAGTATCTGGTGGGTGGCACTCATCTCTCTTTGGCAGTGAAGCTGCTTCTCTATTCCTCCTGAGTATTTTGTATTGACAGCATCAGTTGTTCACGGTGATTCTCTGGTTCTGTCAGGTCGGACTGCAGTAACTGTGAGGTGGGAGAGCAGTGCGGAGCGCTGATGCACGGGAAAGCAGTGACGTTCTGTGAGCCCTTTGGACAGAGAGAACTGGTAATTGACTTTTAGAAAAACATGTAATTGAGTGAATTAGAGACGGGTCTAGCTTCATAGTGCTGTATCTCATATACTAACACAACATTCCTGAATGCAAATGAGAAGCTCGTGATTTTATCATCTCTTTTAGACCTCAGTGGCTCTGAACATGAGCACAGCGTCTATCCTGCAGTTCGCTTTAGGTGAGCATCACCGTCTTTCTGCACTCGTACTGTAGGTCAGCGTTATCAGTCCTTAGAGCCATCAAACTATGTTTTCTTCCTCAGTATTTTTGTCTTGTTTTCCAGTACAAATATCCAAACATTCTTAAATCAAGACACATGCATTACATTCAAATTCAGGTTCAGGAGTTCAGGTGTTCAGTCCCTTCATGGCCACAGGTGTGTAACTCAAGCACTAGGCCTGCAGACGCTTCTACACACATCAGTGAGAGAATGGGCCGCTCTCAGGAGCTCAGAGAACTCAAGCTCTAGTCCTGCAGACGCTTCTACACACATCAGTGAGAGAATGGACCGCTCTCAGGAGCTCAGAGAACTCAAGCTCTAGACCTGCAGACGCTTCTACACACATCAGTGAGAGAATGGACCGCTCTCAGGAGCTCAGAGAACTCAAGCTCTAGACCTGCAGACGCTTCTACACACATCAGTGAGAGAATGGACCGCTCTCAGGAGCTCAGAGAACTCAAGCTCTAGGCCTGCAGACGCTTCTACACACATCAGTGAGAGAATGGGCCGCTCTCAGGAGCTCAGAGAACTCAAGCTCTAGTCCTGCAGACGCTTCTACACACATCAGTGAGAGAATGGACCGCTCTCAGGAGCTCAGAGAACTCAAGCTCTAGTCCTGCAGACGCTTCTACACACATCAGAGAGAGAATGGGCCGCTCTCAGGAGCTCAGAGAACTCAAGCTCTAGACCTGCAGACGCTTCTACACACATCAGTGAGAGAATGGGCCGCTCTCAGGAGCTCAGAGAACTCAAGCTCTAGACCTGCAGACGCTTCTACACACATCAGTGAGAGAATGGGCCGCTCTCAGGAGCTCAGAGAACTCAAGCGTGGGGCCGTGATCGCTGGACACCTGTGCAATAAGTCCATTCGGGACATTTCCTCACTACTAAATATTCCACGCTCAACTGTTAGTGGGATTATAACAAAGTGGAAGCGATTAGGGACAACAGCAACTCAGCCACGAAGTGAAATCACAGAGCGGGGTCAGCGCATGCTGAGGGTCACAGACGTCGCTAACTTTCTGCAGAGTCAAGAGCTCCAGACCTCCAAACTTCTGTGGCCTTCAGATGAGCTCAAGAACAGTGTGTAGAGCTTCATGGAATGGGTTTCCATGGCCGAGCCACTCATCCAATTTGTTTTTCAGGGGTTGGGCTTGGCCCCTTAGTTCCAGTGAAAGGAACTCTTAATGCTTCACCAAGACGTTTTGGAAAATTTCATGCTCCCACCTTTGTGGGAGCAGTTTGGGGACGGCCCCTTCCTGTCCCAGCATGACTGCGCTCCAGTGCTCAAAGCATCGCTCCATAAAGACATGGATGAGGAGTTTGGTGTGGAGGAACTGGACTGGCCTGCTCAGAGTCCTGACCTCAACCCGATAGAACACCTTTGGGATGAATTAGAGCGGAGACTGAGAGCCAGGCCTTCTCGTCCAACAACACAAATGCTCTTCTAGAAGAATCCCCATAAACACACTCCTAAACCTTGAGGAAAGCCTTCCCAGAAGAGCTGAAGCTTTTAGAGCTGCAAAAGATGGCCGACTCCATATTAAACCCCCAGGATTGAGAATGGAATGGCATTAAAGCTCATGTGCATGTGAAGGGGCGGCATATAAAGGCGATATAGAGCATGTGTTCTTGTTTTAAGCTAAAACTCACTTCAGTCTTAATATCTTCAGTGATTTTGCTTTTACAGTAAATGTATCTTGATTTAGAAATGTTTAGATATTTGTGCTGGAAAACAAGACAAAAACACGGAGGAAGAAGCAGCTGCATGTCTGTTTTCTCTATAAGGCTATGGTGATGTGTCAGTTCGTGGTGTGTTTGTGTTCCTCAGGATCTGGTTCGTGTCGGTTCAGTTACTCAGACCCCAGTATCATCGTCTCCTGTGGTCTGAACTCCTCTGATGACTGGATCGCTTTGGAAAAGATCAGGTATTTTAGGAAACGTATCCCACACACTCAGCATAACAGTCAGCAGCTCTCACTGGTTCAGTGTCTGGATGGCATGAGCTCTTGTGTGTAGGTTTCAACAGTGTTTTTGCGCTATGTCTGGTCTGATAGGGCTCCCACTAACAGCAGCACCGTGGTTCATCTGCTGCCACTGCCTGCCGGCTGTAAAGGCGAGTCTGTGCAGCTGCGCTGGAGTCAGGAGCCGCCCGCGGGGCCCGATGGCTACGAGTCCTGCTGGGGTCTGGACAACATACTGGTGCTGAACAGTGCTGACCGGCCCACGCTGCTGGAGGACAGCCTGGACCCGCTGGACACGGCCAACTGGCTCTTCTTCCCAGGAGCCACAGTCAAGGTCACATGATCAAACACGCTGAAAGAGTGCTTGTTATGTCAAAAAATATGCATGTAAAAGACCATACTTACGTGGGAACTAGATATATTATAGTTTGATTTTATATTAAATGCAATTAGTTGTGTTTTTTACCCACTTCAGTACATCTTTGTCAAGTCAAGTCAACTTTATTTATATAGCGCTTTTAACAATGCAGATTGTTTCAAAGCAGCTTTACAGTGTTAAACAGCAAAATAATGCAACAGAATTTTATTCAGTTGTACAGCCATTCCGGAGAAAACAGTGATGTCCTCAGTTCATTTCAATTATCGTACAGTGCCAGTGTGGGCTTTAGATCAGTAATTAGATCAGTAATTTAGTTTTGTATGGTTAATTTGGTTTAATAATTAGATTTATTTGGATATTTAGTTGAAAAAATTAAGAAAAATATAGTGTCCCCAACTGAGCACGCCAAGCCAGAGGCAACAGTGGCAAGGAAACCAAAACCCCATCAGGAGCAGAATGGAGGAAAATAAACCTTGGAGAAACCAGACTCAGTCGGGGGGGCAGTTCTCCTCTGGCCAATTAACAAACAGCGTATGATTATTATTATTATTATTATTCTGGCAACTTTACAGGTCAGAGGTCATAATAGATCGGAATATTCGAAAGATCAGAGGCAACACGCCGGAGACGGGTTTATTGAGGATGATGTGTTGATTAAATAATTATTAAACTGCAATATTCAAACAATCGGAGTCATCACGCCGGAGACGGGTTTGTTGAGGATGACATATCGATTTAACAATTAATAAATTGTAATATTCGAACAATCAGAGTCATCAGGCCGGAGACAGGTTTATTGAGGATGCCGTGTCGATGAGGCAGTTTTAGGGAGAGTCTAATCACGGTCTCTCAGACACTTCAGGGTCATGTGTTGGTCTTCTCTGGGCGCAGGTCCAGCATCTGATCTGGATCCGGCCTGGGTCCGGCTGACTGCAGTAAACCTCGGGATAAACAGAGAGACTATCATTAGCGTAGATGCCATTCTTCTGATGATGCTACGAGTACATCAGGTGTTATGGGAAGTGTTCCCGGTTCCGGCTGACCTAGTTAATGCAGCCTAACAATAATTTCATTGAGAAAGTGTTTTATGTGTATGCCACAGTAAAGAGATGTGTTTTAAGTCTAGATTTAAACTGACAGAGTGTGTCTGCTTCCCGAACAATGCTAGGAAGACTGTTCCAGAGTTTAGGAGCTAAATAAAGGATCGACCGCCTGCAGTTGATTTGGATATTCTCGGTATGATCAACTGGCCAGAGTTTAGAGAGCGCAGTAGACGTGATGGAGTATAATATGTTAAGAGCTCGCTCAAGTACTGGAGATAAACCATTTAGTGCTTTGTAAGTAATAAGCAAGATTTTAAAATGTATGCGATGTTTAATAGGCAGCCAGTGCGGTGTTGACAGAACTGGGCTAATATGGTCACACTTCCTGGTTCTAGTAAGAACTGGAGCTGCTGCGTTTTGGACCAGCTGGAGTTTGTTTATTAAGCGAGCAGGGCAACCACCCAGTAGAGCATTACAATAATCTAACCTTGAGGTCATGAATGCATGAACTAACTGTTCAGCATTTTGCATTGAGAGCATGTGCCGTAATTTAGATATATTATTAAGATGGTAGAATGCAGTTTTACAGATGCTAGAAACGTGGCTTTCAAACGAAAGATTGGTATCAAAGAGCACACCCAGGTTCCTCACTGACCACGAGGCCTGGACAGAGCAGCCATCAAGTGTTAGACAGTATTCTAGGGCACTACTTGTGGAGCTTTTTTGTCCAATAATTAAAAATTCAGTTTTTTCTTAATTGAGTTACAGGAAATTACTGGTCATCCAATGTTTTATATCAGCTATGCATTCCGTTAATCTTGTGAATTGGTAAGTTTCGTCAGGGCATGAAGAAATATAGAGCTGAGTATCGTCAGCATAACAGTGAAAACTAATGCCATGCTTCCTAATGATATCTCCCAGTGGTAGCATGTACAGGGTGAAGAGCAGCGGTCCTAGCACTGAGCCTTGTGGTACTCCATACTGAACATGTGATCGGTGTGACATCTCTTCATTTACTGCTACAAACTGATAACGGTCGCATAGGTATGATTTAAACCATGACAGCGCAATTCCACCAATACCTACATAATTTTCGAGTCTATTCAAAAGAATGTTGTGGTCGATGGTATCAAATGCAGCGCTAAGATCGAGTAACACTAATAGAGAGATACAGCCACGATCAGATAATAAGAGTAAATCATGTGTAACTCTGATGAGAGCAGTCTCAGTACTATGATACGCTCTAAATCCTGACTGGAAATCCTCACAGATACCATTTCTTTCTAAAAAGGAGCATAATTGTGAAGACACTGCCTTTTCAAGTATTTCTGACAGAAAGGGTAGATTTGAGATTGGTCTATAATTGACTAATTCTGTAGGATCAAGTTGCGTTTTTTTAATAAGTGGTTTAATAATAGCCAACTTAAAAGTTTTCGGTACATATCCTAATGACAAAGATGAATTAATGATATTAAGAAGAGGATCTATGACCTCTGGTAGCATCTCTTTTAATAGCCTAGTCGGTACAGGGTCAAGCATACATGTTGTTGATTTTGATGATTTAACGAGTTTAGCCAATTCTTCTTCTCCTATAGCAGTGAATGTGTGTGTGTGTGTGTGTGTGTGTGTGAGTGTGTGTGTGTGTGTGTGTCTTCTCCTATAGCAGTGAATGAGTGTAATTTTTCCTCAGTGACACTACAATGCTCTGTCTGATGTGATACTGTAGTAGACGCTGCATGGTTAAAATTTTCTTCCTAATATTATCAATCTTACATGTAAAGAAGTTCATAAAGTCATTACTGCTGTGCTGTTTACAATCATCAGAAGTTGAAGCTTTATTTTTGGTTAATTTAGCCACTGTATCGAATAAATACCTTGGGTTGTGTTTGTTTTCTTCCAAGAGAGTCGAGAAATAAGCAGATCTAGCAGTTCTTACGGCCTTTCTTTCAAAGATGACAAGCTAACAGGCTAGCGAAATGCTAACGTGTGATGGTGATTTAGATTAAAAGCTAGAGATGTCAAATTTAACGTGATAGGCAATACTTAAACAATGTATGGTGATGAGTAAGTTATATTTAGCAGTAGAACAAAGAAAATATATCAAAATAGAGATACAAACGCAAGCAAGGCTGTACAGAGCTACAAACAAGGCAGGAGGCAGACAGGAGACAGGAGCAATCGATCAGGAGCAATCGATCAGACCTTGTGCTTTAGTATGTTATTCAACACATCAACGGTCAGGGCGTGTGACCAGTGTGTCCGAACACAAGGCCGTGTGTGTCTTCGACAGGCTCGTTTCTTACACTGCAGCTGCTTCTCTTTACCCCATGGAGGAACTGAGGCAGAGGCTGGTGTTCATTTCTTTATTTAAGCGTCATGGAGAGGTCTCAGTCTGTCAGAAACCTCTGTAACGCTTCCTCTCGACTCATTCAACAGCATGCGTGTCAGTCGGAAGGAAACTCCTTGTACTTCCATGGCGGAGAGGGACTGGAGCACAGCTTCGCCTCCACACGCGACGTCGACCTGCACCGTGAAGAGGGCCGCAGTTACTGGGAGGAAGACTTTGAGAGTCAACTGAGTGGGTGAGTCAAATAATACTAGCATTCATGCAAGTGGTTTTTTAACAGCACTCGCAACCAAATCAATCCAAACTCACAGCCAATCAGAAGAGTGTGTGGGCGGAGTCTCTATGCAAACGCACTGCACTGACAACCAAATCAATCCAAACTCACAGTCAATCTGAAGAGTGTGTGGGCGGAGTCTCTATGCAAACGCACTCGCAGCCAAATCAATCCAAAAATCACAGCCTGTATAACTACAACCAATTAAGTTCAGATCTGTGCTCAAAAGCAGGGTGGCAGTTAACAGGTTAATGTGTGGAGCAGATGAGGTGAAGCAGTGTGTGTGTGTTGAACTGCAGGTGGGAGGTGGATGGAGCGGTGTATGGAGCTCAGTGTGGGGAGGTGGAGTCTGGATCAGCGCTCGTCTTTCTCAGAGATGGACAGAGGAAGGTTTGCACTCCATACCTGAACACCAGCGCCTACGGAAACCTGCGATTCCACTTCACCATGGGTATGTCTTGCTCGGGCACATGCACATTATCGTGCCACTGATTGGTTGTGTTCAGTGTCAGCCTTTGTGTGTCCACTGCAGGTGCAGGAGGCTGCGACCCTGGAGAGTCCAGCAAGAATAATGTCGTCCTCTTCGGCCGCTCAGAGGGCAGAAAAGATCGTGTGATCCTGGACATACTGCCATACTCGGCCTACAGGGTAAAGATCTTATACAGATTTAGATAAAGAGCACCAGTTCAGCTTTATCCCGTGTATTCAGTGTGTGGTGTTGCTGTTTGAGTTCTTCTCTATATCAGTGTTTCTGAACTCCTGAAACGCCTCCATTTTGAGTTTTCTTCCGGGAACCAACACTTCACAATATTCCTCATTATAATAATTCATATGCAGAATAAAAGGGCGGGTCCTGGTTGAGTTAGTCGTGTGTTGAGACTGGTGGTTATGGTAAGGGGCGGGACATTTCCCAAACACCAATCACAACACACTGCTCCAGCCGACCAATCAGAGCACAGTGTGCTCTTCAGAAGGAGGGGCTTCATAGAGACAGGAAGTAAACAGAGCGTTACTGACAGACTGGGAAGAGAGGAGCTGCAACAATGGAGAATATGAGGAAATAATCAACATTACAGCAGGAAAACCTGCTCTAGTAGAGCCAGAACACAACAGGGCACAATAGGTCCTCTTTAAAGTAACCCGTTTGGCATGTGTGGTGTTTCTCTTTCCTCTGATGTCACATTCATTCAGACGTCCTCGACATCTCTCTGCTCTTTCCAGACTCCTACAGTTGTCTCCGTTGGTTTGCCCACAGAGCTCCAGACACCAGCCACTCAGTTCTGTCTCGAGCAGAAGGCTCACGGCGGGCCGAACCGTCACGTCTGGGCTCTGGACTTCCTGCAGCTTCTGCCCGTGCTGCCCGGGGCAAACACTCACCTGGTGCAGTTCTCCGTCAACCTCGGCTGCGGCGCGTACCAGCCGGCCAACAGGTGCTAGCACACCCTGACTTCATCAGGCCATTCACACCTCTCTTCTGCGGAACACAACACTACACTACACTACAGTACACTACACTACACTACACTACACTACAGTACACTTCAAAACACAACACTACACTACACAACACTACAGTACACTACACAACACAGCACAACACAACACTACACTACACTACACTACACAACACTACAGTACACTACACTACACTACACAACACAACACAACACAACACTACACTACAGTACAGTACACTACACAACACAACACTACACTACACTACACAACACTACAGTACACTACAGTACACTACACAACACAACACTACACACCACAACACTACAGTACACTACACTGCAGTACACTACACTACACTACACTACACTACACTACAGTACACTACACTACAGTACACTACACTACACAACACAACACAACACAACACTACACTACACTACAGTACACTACACTACACTACACTACACAACACTACACTACACGACACTACACTACAGAACACTACACGACACTACACTACACAACACTACACTACACAACACAACACTACACACCACAACACTACAGTACACTACACTGCAGTACACTACACTACACTACACTACAGTACACTACACTACAGTACACTACACTACAGTACGCTACACTACACAACACAACACAACACAACACTACACTACAGTACACTACACAACACTACACTACACTACACTACACTACACGACACAACACTACACTACACAACACTACACTACACTACACTACAGTACACTACACTACACTACAGTACACTACAGAATAGCACATAACAGAATAGAATAGAAAATAACAGAACAGTATACAATAGAATAGAACAGAATAGAACACAATAGAATAGAGTTGAAAGTGTGTGAGTGTGGCCTGGTAAACCCTACGTTATGGGGACATAATGTCCCCACAAAGATGGCAATATCCGAAATCCTCGTCCTTGTAGGGACATTTTTTGGTCTCCATGAGGAAAACATCTTATAAATCAGACTAAGTGATGTTTTTTGAAGATGTAAAAATGCAGAATGTCTCCTGTGATGGGTAGGTTAAGGGGCAGGGGCAGTGTGTGTGTGTGTGTGTGTGTGTGAGTGAGTGTGTGTGTGGTGTGTGTGTGTGTGTGATGGGTAGGTTAAGGGGCAAGGGCAGTGTGTGTGTGTGTGTGTGTGTGTGTGTGTGTGTGTGTGTGTGTGTGAGTGTGTGTGTGTGTGTGTGTGATGGGTAGGTTTAGGGGTAAGGGCAGTGTGTGTGTGATGGGTAGGTTTAGGGGCAGGGGCAGTGTGTGTGTGTGTGTGATGGGTAGGTTTAGGGGTAGGGGCAGTGTGTGTGTGTGTGTGTGTGTGTGTGATGGGTAGGTTTAGGGGCAGGGGCAGTGTGTGTGTGTGTGTGTGTGTGATGGGTAGGTTTAGGGGTAGGGGCAGTGTGTGTGTGTGTGTGTGTGTGTGTGTGTGATGGGTAGGTTTAGGGGCAGGGGCAGTGTGTGTGTGTGTGTGTGTGATGGGTAGGTTTAGGGGCAGGGGCAGTGTGTGTGTGTGTGTGCGTGTGTGTGTGTGTGTGTGACACGTGCACGCAACACAGGTGAACGGCAAAATGTTGTTTGGTAAAATCTAAGCACCACACCCGTTGTAATTGCCATCGTTAATGCAATAGGTGCAGATAAGATGCTTTGGCAACTATTGTGGACTATGTGTTTGATCGCAACGATCAAGTTTGCATACAAACAAGCATTACTCACCGGGAGAATTTACCAACAGCCGCTGCTACCGCATGATTTCTCCCGTGGATTTCATCTACCGGGTGAAGAGTCTACAGTCTTCCAGCAGTATGTCTGCCCGCTGACTGAGCATCAATGGATGGCTTTCCAGTCCCATGAGAAAATCTACAGAGACCGTTTGAATACCAAACGTCAGCGCGAGAGGAACTTTGTTTCCTCGGGTGATCCGGGAAAGTGGATAACGCTAGTGAAGCTGCTACATGGGATATTCTTTAAGAACGGAGTTTTTACAGCGGTAAGCCACAGCGGGAAACCTTTTGGACTACAACTTCTGAAATATGTGTCGAGAGTCTTGAAAAAATTCCCGGCGATACAAACATATCCTGAAGATTTAACATCAGCCGCAACAGCTGACTGGATCCGCGAACAGCTGCGCCACCTGCGGGAAAACGTCTTGCCGTCACTGCGGACAGGAGCGACCCACAGCCGCCAGAACAAAAAGGTGAGCCGAAACAAACTTGCATATTTGTGGCAGCATAGAAGATCTAAAGCGATCCATGTCATCTTAAACAACAGTGAATATTCCGACCCTCCTCCCTGTTCCACCAACATTACAGCTATACAAACTTATTATGATAATAAATGTCAAAATCAGAGACGTGATGAGGATCTCCCACTCCCACCCTGGCATTTAAACGTGCCGCCGTTAAAGCCAACTTTTTTCCCTGAAACAACGCATTTCACAAATAAGGAAGTAGAGACTGTTTTAAATCACCTCCCTAACAACAAAGCCAGTGGTAAGGATGGTGTGACATATGAGACTTTTAAAACTATGCAGTCATGTCAGATTTTAACAACTGTCTTTAATGTCTGTTTGGAAAATAAGAGAGTACCAGATTCATGGAAAGGAGCACTAATTCATCGTATTCCAAAAAAAGACAACATCCCTGATGATCCATCGACATGGAGGGATATATCCCTCCTCCCTACCATCTATAAGGTGTTCATGAAATGCATACTGGCCAGAGTTCTCCCTTGGTTGGTGGAGGCTGACATCCTCTCCACCAAGCAAAAGGCATACATCAATAGGCAAGGTATGAACGAGCATGTGTTCTGCCTAAAAACAGGGATAGATGACTTTAAGCATGAATCATGTAAACTGTACTCAGTCTTTCTAGACTTTAGAGATGCATTTGGAACTTTATCTCATAATGTCATGATCAGCTCATTGGAGGAAATACAGCTACCTCAACTGTTCATCGACATAGTGAAGGATGTATATAGAGGTTCCTTTATTGAAGTAATCTGTGGAGAACAGCTCACTCGCCCAACACCACTTCAGATAGGCATTAAAACGGGCTGCCCTTGGAGTGCGATTAACTTTATAATTGCCACCAACCAATGGTTAAAGTGGATGTGTCAATGTGCCCCCCCTGGCGTGATATCACCTATCCCAGTACAAGGCTATGCAGATGACGTCCAGATCGCCTCCAGAGACGAGAGCGTAATTAAAAACATGCTGGCCAGGACAGATTCTTTTCTGAAATGGTCAGGCCTGGAGATTAAGGACACAAAATGTGCCGTTCTGTATGAGAGGAGGAGTGGAGGGAACAGGTGGTATCGCTCAAAAACTGATAAATGTCCAGAGTTCACCGTAGCAACTAAACCTATACGTGTATTCTCTCTTCATGAGACATACACTTATCTAGGACACAACATTAATATCGCAGGAGAATGGAAAGAGCAGGTAAACATCATCTGGTCAGGGTTCATATCCCGGTTGGACTTGATAGACAAATGTCCACTGCCTCTGACCATGAAGTTAGAGGCTATCAGACAGGTGGCGCTGTCTAAAGTACAACATCTGTTCTCCAATGTCCATATCCAGCAGAAAGTGCTGATGGACATGAACAGTAAGACAGTGAGCTTCGTGAGAAAGTGGTTTGGACTTAACACGCATAGCACCCGTGATGTTATTTTTCACCCCCAATGGGAAGGAGGGTTGGGAGCACCAAACGTGATCTGGATCTACACCAGCATGCGGATTTCCCACCTTCTGAACATGCTGGACAATGATGACAGAGACGTCAGGGAGCTGGCTCGATCCTCCCTGTTCCTGGACCTCAGGAGACGTAAGGTGCCGTTGGCCAGGGACTCAGAGCCTCATTTCCTTGGTTTCAAAAGGAAACCAAGTGGGAAACTGGACACCCATTCAGCTGGCTTTGGTGTCTGGTCAGACTGGCCGGACCTGAACGACCTTTGTGTCCGAACTGGAGTAGAACTGGAGTGGGCGCGGTCTGACTCTGGGACTGTGAGGGTCTCAGAGGATATCATCACTGATCCCCTGATCTATGTCAAGGCAACAGCCACATATGGTGGCCACAGCTACCCGTTAACATCGACAGGTGCCCGGCGAACTCTCCTGGATTTACACCAACATCACCAAAAACAGCACTGGACTGGACTGAGCCTTCAGGGGAAACTGGCCTGTCTCTCCTGTGCTGATCACTCTGTCTCTCACTCGTTTCTGAAGAACACTGCACTCAGTGAGGACATCGTCACCTTCACAGTAAAAGCTAGATTACAGGTTCTTCCTACCAGACTCAACCTTTCCATCTGGTTTCCTACAACCCAGGTCCCTCACTGTCTACATCACACCACAGAACAGATCACTGAGACACTGCCACACATTCTGAATGGCTGCCATGCTTACAAGGGAATGTACATCGCACGCCACGACAGAATAGTGGACCTTATAGTCAGAGACATATCAACACATCTCTCACCTTCAGTAAAAACATATAAACACTCTAGTGTAAAAGCATCCATGTTCCAGCATGGCAATGGTAACTTTGATGCTTTCTCACATCTGTCTGCTAACACACCAGATGTGACTGTGGTCAATGAGGAGCTCAGTGAGGTGTTCATTCTGGAGGTGGCATGCACCTTTGACTCTAGCATGGAGGAAGCCTTTATGACCAAGGTCATTAAATACCAGCCGCTCTTAAACTCAATCTCAGAGATCGGTTATCGGGGCAGACTACTGGTGTTCATATTCGGCAGCTTAGGACACACACATAGGCTGGTGGTAAGAGGGCTTCAACAACTTGGGATGCCCAAAAAGAGGGCCAAACGCCTGGCGAAGTACTGTGCCCTGTCTGCTATCATAGGCAGCCGCCACATATGGAGGAGACGCTGCTACTTATACCCATAACCCCTGAGAGATGTGAAGATCTGTGTGTGCCACTGGGCCATGATTTTGTACATGTAATTTGACTGCACCTATAATGTTTATGTCCCTGTAAATCATTTCTTTCAAGTGGACTTAAATAAATTGTTAAAATGTGTGTGATGGGTAGGTTTAGGGGCAGGGGCAGTGTGTGTGTGTGTGTGTGTGTGTGTGTGTACCGGTGATGAGGGTTAGGGTCAGTACAGACCCAGAGGGCGACTCGAGTTCACAGACAGCAGCTAAAGCCTGCACTGGGGGAGAGACCCTTACATGAGTGTGAAGCGCTCTGGTGTACAGTAGTGCATATGAGCGCTGTATAAATGCCTCATTCATTCATTCAGATACACTTTAATAATACATGCATTAAAGATGGTTGTTTCCCTTCTTCATCACAGCATCAATCTGGAGTTCTCGACGAATCACGGCCGCTCCTGGTCTCTTCTGCACACCGAGTGTCTGCCTGAACTGTGTGCCGGCTCACATCTGGCGCACAGCAGCATCTACTCCTCAGAGAACTACAGCGGGTCAGTCACCGCGTCGGCCGCGCGCGCGCGTGTGTGTGTGTGTGTGTTCTCATGACAGCAGCGTTTAATCTCACTGTGTGTCTGCAGCTGGACGAGGATCACGATTCCTCTGCCCAACGCCGCGCTCACTGAAAGCACTCGCTTCCGCTGGAGGCAGACCGCAGTGGGAACCAGCAACATGTGGGCCATCGACAACGGTAAGAGCCAATCACATTCAGCGCACAGCTCACACAGAGGACACTCACCCAGCTGAACACTCTCAGAACAAACACTCCTCCAGTAACGTTTTTTAATTCATGGATATTTGAATTGACACTCATTGTTGAGGCTGGTTGTGTGTGTGTTCCAGTGTACATCGGGCCGTCCTGTCTGCGCTTCTGCTCCGGGAGAGGACACTGCTCGCGCACCGGCTGCAAGTATGAGCGCTCCAGCCCAAACACTCTTCACTGTGAAAACAGCAACACCTGACAGGGAAGTGTGTGTTTCTTATTTCTTCAGGTGTGACCCTGGTTTCAGCGGCCCTGCGTGTGAGCTGGCGTCTCAGACCTTCCCTGCGTTTCTGTCCGAGAGTTTCTCCAGCGTCAGGCTGTCGTCCTATCACAGCTTCTCCTCACTGCGCGGGGCAGAGGTCAGCTTCGCCTGCGGCGTCCTGGCCAGTGGGAAAGCTCTGGTGTTCAACAGAGACAGCAGAAGACACATCGTTACAACCCCACTGGACAGCTCACAGGCCAGGTACACACACACACACACACGCGCGCACGCACGCACACACCCACACACACACACACACACACACACACACACACACACACACACACACACACACACACACACACACACACACACACACACACACACACACACACACACACACTCAGTCCTCTGCTCCTCTCTCTCTCTCTCTCTCTCCCTCTCCCTCTCTCTCCCTCTCCCTCTCTCTCTCTCTCTCTCTCTCTCTCTCTCTCTCTCTCTCTCTCTCTCACCCTCTCTCTCTCTCTCTCTCTCTCTCTCTCCCTCTCTCAGGTATCTGCAGTTCACTCTCAGGCTGGGCAGCCGCAGCACCTCCAGCTCGTGTCCTGCTCCGGATCAGCCGGGCGAGGGTGTGCTCCTGCATTACTCCTCTGATAACGCCATCACCTGGACGCTGCTGCAGCATTACGCCTATCAGGGCTTCCACGAGCCCAGGTGCGTCGCAGCGCACACAGCCGCTTCACAGCCGCTTCACAGTGACAGACAGAATCAATCATCAAACCTGATCAGACAACAGTCATTATTCAGATCTAGTTCCAGTTTTATTCTCATTTGATAGTTTTGATCTCATAGAGATGTGTTGCGTGATCTTCGGCTGAATTGGACTCTGTTCTCTCAGGATTGTCTCTGTGGAACTTCCTCCCGGGGCCCGTAAGTTCGGGGTCCAGTTCCGCTGGTGGCAGCCGTACCACTCGGGCCGCGGGCAGGACGTCTGGGCCGTGGATGAGATCAGCATGACCTCTGTGCTCTTCAACATCATCAGCCTGGACTTCAGTAATGTGTTAGACGTGACTCAGAGCCTGGGCTTCTATCTGGGGAACGTGCAGCCGTACTGCCAGCACGACTGGACTCTCAGGTACGGCTCCAAGTGTGTCGCGCTATTCATCTGCATTCACGTTACTCTGCTCTTAGTTTGCACTTTAATCAGCAGTCATTTCAGAGGTCACACATACCATCATCATCATCATCATCATCATCATGTCATCATCCTAAAATTGAAAAGACAACTAGTATATATTTTCATGAAGATTCAATAGTGTTGTATATTAAAACTCTAGGGCTTTTGACCTCTAAGGACAAGCAAATGGACAGAAAATAGCTTTTGCAAAAACAGGAAGAATATTCCTGCAATTAATAATGCATTGATATCCAAACAGTACCAGCTCTTCCCTTCGGGGCCGGTTCAGAATGACAGCATAAGCCACAACGATGCAAATATCTGCTCAGTTTTTCAGGCGATCACGGCTCGGCCTCCAGCATTCGCTATGTGGAAACGCAGTCCATGCAGATCGGCGCGTCCTACATGATCCAGTTCTCGCTGGTCATGGGCTGCGGACGGGAGCCTTCGCCGCACATCGACACTCAGGTTCGGCTGGAGTTCTCCACCAATCACGGCTTGACTTGGCATCTTGTCAAAGAGGTGAGAACACCAACATGTCCTCTAAAGCACCAGACCTAAATTCACAAGAGTGTCACCATATATGATGTAGATCCCATGAAATCACTGCTTACTGTAGAGGCGTTCACTGAGGCGTAGTACCTCATGGCACTTGTTGTAAGGACTGGAGGACATTATAACTCAGATTATAGATTATTCTTTGACGAAGCACTGGGCTGTTGCACTCAGGGTGTTTGAGGTGTGTTTCTCCTGGTTTGTTGGTGTAGGCCTGTCTGCCGGGCATGCCGAGCTGCTCTGAGTTCACTGCCTCCAGCGTCTACCATCCGTCTGAGTTCACAGACTGGAGACGGATCACGCTTCCCCTGCCTTACAAGACCTGGTGAGATACAAACCACATACATTACATTATTAAATGTGCATGTCTTCAGTGTGTGATGTTGCTGTTTGAGTTCTTCTCTATATCAGTGTCAGTGTTTCTGAACTCCTGAGACGCCTCCATTGTAGTCTTGAGAGAGTGAGTTGACATGGAGTTGCAAAGTTACTTATAGTATAGTTAGTAGAGTGTCTAAAGTGGACCGTTTTTCTTTTTTCAGTGACTTGACTTTAATTCAGGTTAGGTTTTTGTGAATATTGTGAATGAAGGAAGAGGATAAACACCATAAATGTTTATAGGCCAGTTTTTGTCATACAGTCGACATACAGCGTCATACAGTCATCATACAGTAATACAGTCATCATACAGTCATCATACAGTCATCATACAGTCATACAGTCATCATACAGTTGTCATACAGTCGTCATACAGCGTCATACAGCGTCATACAGTCGACATACAGCGTCATACAGCATCATACAGCGTCATACAGTCGACATACAGCGTCATACAGTCGTCATACAGCGTCATACAGCGTCATACAGTCGTCATACAGCGTCATACAGCATCATACAGTCGTCATACAGTCATCATACAGTCGACATACAGCCTTCATACAGTCGTCATACAGTCGTCATACAGCCATCATACAGTCGACATACAGTCGACATACAGCCATCATACAGTCGTCATACAGTCGTCATACAGTCGTCATACAGTCATCATACAGTCATCATACAGTCGACATACAGTCGACATACAGTCATCATACAGTCGTCATACAGTCATCATACAGTCGTCATACAGTCATCATACAGTCGTCATATAGCCTTCATACAGTCGTCATACAGTCGTCATACAGCCATCATACAGTCGACATACAGTCGACATACAGCCATCATACAGTCGTCATACAGTCGTCATACAGTCGTCATACAGTCATCATACAGTCGTCATACAGTCATCATACAGTCGTCATACAGTCATCATACAGTCATCATACAGTCGACATACAGTCGTCATACAGTCGTCATACAGTCGTCATACAGTCATCATACAGTCGACATACAGCCATCATACAGTCGTCATACAGTCATCATACAGCATCATACAGTCGTCATACAGTCATCATACAGTCGACATACAGCCATCATACAGTCGTCATACAGTCGTCATACAGTCGACATACAGTTGTCATACAGTCGTCATACAGTCGACATACAGTTGTCATACAGTCGTCATACAGTCAACATACAGTCGACATACAGCCGTCATACAGTCGTCATACAGTCGACATACAGTCGTCAAACAGTCATCATACAGTCGTCATACAGTCGTCATATGGTCGACATGCGGACGACATACAGTCGTCATACGGTCGTCATACAGTCAACATACGGCCGTCATACAGTCATCATACAGTCGTCATACAGTCGTCATACAGTCATCATACAGTCGACATACAGCCATCATACAGTCGTCATACAGTCGTCATACAGTCGACATACAGTTGTCATACAGTCGTCATACAGTCGACATACAGTTGTCATACAGTCGTCATACAGTCAACATACAGTCGACATACAGCCGTCATACAGTCGTCATACAGTCGACATACAGTCGTCAAACAGTCATCATACAGTCGTCATACAGTCGTCATATGGTCGACATGCGGACGACATACAGTCGTCATACAGTCGACATACAGTCAACATACAGTTGTCATACAGTCCTCATACAGTCAACATGCGGTCGACATACGGTCGTCATACGGTCGTCATACAGTCAACATACGGTCGTCATACAGTCGTCATACAGTCATCATACAGTCATCATACAGTCATCATACAGTCATACAGTCATCATACAGTTGTCATACAGTCGTCATACAGCGTCATACAGCGTCATACAGTCATCATACAGTCATCATACAGTCATCATACAGTCATACAGTCATCATACAGTTGTCATACAGTCGTCATACAGCGTCATACAGCGTCATACAGTCGACATACAGCGTCATACAGCATCATACGGCATCATACAGTCGACATACAGCGTCATACAGTCGTCATACAGCGTCATACAGCGTCATACAGTCGTCATACAGCGTCATACAGCATCATACAGTCGTCATATAGTCATCATACAGTCGACATACAGCCTTCATACAGTCGTCATACAGTCGTCATACAGCCATCATACAGTCGACATACAGTCGACATACAGCCATCATACAGTCGTCATACAGTCGTCATACAGTCGTCATACAGTCGTCATACAGTCATCATACAGTCGACATACAGTCGACATACAGCCATCATACAGTCGTCATACAGTCATCATACAGTCGTCATACAGTCATCATACAGTCGACATACAGTCGTCATACAGTCGTCATACAGTCGTCATACAGTCATCATACAGTCGACATACAGCCATCATACAGTCGTCATACAGTCATCATACAGCCATCATACAGTCGTCATACAGTCGACATACAGTTGTCATACAGTCGTCATACAGTCAACATACAGTCGACATACAGCCGTCATACAGTCGTCATACAGTCGACATACAGTCGTCAAACAGTCATCATACAGTCGTCATACAGTTGACATACAGTCGTCATACAGTCGACATACAGTCGTCAAACAGTCATCATACAGTCGTCATACGGTCGTCATATGGTCGACATGCGGACGACATACAGTCGTCATACGGTCGTCATACAGTCAACATACGGCCGTCATACAGTCAACATACAGTCGACATACAGTCAACATACAGTTGTCATACAGTCCTCATACAGTCAACATGCGGTCGACATACGGTCGTCATACGGTCGTCATACGGTCGTCATACAGTCAACATACGGTCGTCATACAGTCAACATGCGGTCGACATACAGTCGTCATACAGTCAACATACGGTCGTCATACAGTCAACACACAGTCGACATACAGTCGTCATACAGTCATCATACAGTTGTCATACAGTTGTCATACAGTTGTTATACAGTTGTCATACAGTTGTCATACAGTCGACATGCGGTCGTCATACGGTCATCATGCGTTTATAGAACAGTTTTTCTCATATTGATGCTGTACATTATAGGGAGGAAACGGTGGTATTTTCCAAGTGTTTGTGTCTCTTCATGCACATTTGCAGTGTTTTCTTGTCGTGTCTCACTCTGGTTTCCTGCTGTTTTGTGGCATCAGGTCAAGTGCCACACGCTTCCGTTGGATCCAGAGTTACTACCAGGAGCAGGACGAGTGGGCGCTGGACGACATCTACATCGGGCAGCAGTGTCCGCAGATGTGCCGAGGACACGGCTGGTGCGACCACGGACACTGCAGGTCAGACACAAACACTACAGTCTAACACCAAACTCTTTCATTTACTCAAATAGAAGGGTTAGTTTTGGCCGCATCAGTTACACATCAGTTGACTTGGCCTTGCTCTATAATATCATTTGATTTCTTTTGAGTTCTGTTTATGTGATACACTACCACGTTTGGGGGTCAGTAGGTTTTCTTTTCAAAGAAATTAATAGATTTATTCAGCAAGGACACATTAAATTGATGATTAAAAGTGACAGTAAAGACATTCATAATGTTACAAAAGATTTTATTTCAAATAAATGCTGTTGATGTATGGCTTGTTATGATAGGACAATATTTGGCCGAGATACAACTATATGAGAATCTGAGGGAGCAAAAAAATCTAAATATTGAGGAAATCTCCTTCAAAGTTGTGCAAATGAAGTCCTTAGCAATGCATATTACTAATAATACCTTTTTGATATATTTACGGTAGGAAATATACCAAATATCTTCATGGAAAATGATCTTTACTTAATATCCAAATGATTTGTGGCATAAAAGAAAAATGGATCATTTTGAACCATTCAATGTATTGTGGGTTAATGCCACAAATATACCCATGAGACGCAGGACTGGTGTTGAGCTCCAGGGTCACAGATGTTATAGAATGCATACTTAAAATACAATTAAGATACAGTTCCTGTCATGTCATGTAATCACAATAGGAGGTCATATTGTGTTTTAGAGCGTCTGGGCTTTGTTATACTGCAAAATATTTGTGCGTGTGCAGTGCGACCTGTGCGACGGTCTCTGTGTCAGATGGTGAATCGTACTGAAGGTCATCATCGCTCTGCTCTGTTCACAGGTGTGACGAAGGCTTCACCGGCTCGGACTGCCAGTCCTTCAACACTCTGGCCTCCAGTGTGCTCTCAGACTTCGAGTCGCAGGAAACCCTGATGTCAGCCTGGCAGGAAGTGACCGGAGGCGAGATCATGCCACCTGACCAGGGGTGTGGCGTCGTTTCCTCCGGATCCTCTTTGTACTTCAGTAAGGTGCGATTACAGTCGTCATACAGTTGTCATACAGTTGTCATACAGTCGACATACAGTTGTTATACAGTCATCATACAGTCATCATACAGTCGTCATACAGTTGTCATACAGTCATCATACAGTCGTCATACAGTTGTCATACAGTCATCATACAGTCGTCATACAGTCGTCATACAGTCATCATACAGTCGTCATACAGTTGTCATACAGTCATCATACAGTCATCATACAGTCGTCATACAGTCGTCATACAGTTGTCATACAGTCGTCATACAGTCGTCATACAGTTGTCATACAGTCATCATACAGTCGTCATACAGTTGTCATACAGTCATCATACAGTCGTCATACAGTTGTCATACAGTCATCATACAGTCGTCATACAGTCGTCATACAGTTGTCATACAGTCATCATACAGTCGTCATACAGTCGTCATACAGTTGTCATACAGTCATCATACAGTCGTCATACAGTTGTCATACAGTCATCATACAGTCATCATACAGTCGTCATACAGTCATCATACAGTTGTCATACAGTCATCATACAGTCATCATACAGTCGTCATACAGTTGTCATACAGTCATCATACAGTCGTCATACAGTCGTCATACAGTCATCATACAGTCATCATACAGTCGTCATACAGTCGTCATACAGTCGTCATACAGTCATCATACAGTCGTCATACAGTCATCATACAGTCATCATACAGTCGTCATACAGTCGTCATACAGTCGTCATACAGTCGTCATACAGTCATCATACAGTCGTCATACAGTCGTCATACAGTCATCATACAGTCATCATACAGTCATCATACAGTCGTCATACAGTCGTCATACAGTCATCATACAATCGACATACAGTCATCATACAGTCGTCATACAGTCATCATACAGTCGTCATACAGTCGTCATACAGTCATCATACAGTCGTCATACAGTCGTCATACAGTCATCATACAGTCGTCATACAGTCGTCATACAGTCATCATACAGTCATCATACAGTCGTCATACAGTCGTCATACAGTCATCATACAGTCATCATACAGTCGTCATACAGTCGTCATACAGTCGTCATACAGTCATCATACAGTCATCATACAGTCATCATACAGTCGTCATACAGTCATCATACAGTCGTCATACAGTCATCATACAGTCGTCATACAGTCGTCATACAGTCATCATACAGTCGCCATACAGTCGTCATACAGTCATCATACAGTCATCATACAGTCATCATACAGTCATCATACAGTCGTCATACAGTCGTCATACAGTCATGGTTACATCATGAAGACATAAACTAAATAATGAACAAACGAGTGAAAAGGCCACAGAAACACGATTCAGGGCATTAGAGCAGTATAAAGCAGTGTTATTTTAGTTAGAGATACTGCACTTTCTTCCATTGTATCATTCCTCAAACATTATGGGAACGTTACTTTTGAATGTTCTATGCATGTTCTGAAACAAGTAGCAACATTTTAAAAACGTTAGACTAACATCCAACTGAAACATTTCAGAAAAAACATTCCATGAACGATGTATAAATAATTTTTTTGTGCTGGTGTCGTCAGGCTGGGCTGCGGCAGCTGGTCAGCTGGGACTTGGACACGGAGTGGGCGGAGTTTGTGCAGTTCTACCTGCGGATGGGCGGAGACGGAGCAGAGTGCAATCAGGCCGACAGCCGGGAGGAGGGGCTTCTGCTGCAGTACAGCAACGACGGCGGGATCAGCTGGGGTCTGATCGCAGAGATGTACTTCACTGACTTCACCAGACCGCGGTGAGAGAACCTCTCCAACACATACATTCACACACAACTGTGCCAGGAAACATCCTACAAACACTGCAGTCTACATAATTCACACGGCGGTTACTTTGTTTTAAAAAGGGGCGGGAGTTAAAAAAATAGTTCTCTGTTTATTTAAGCTTTTTTACTCGGCCCCACTTTATATTAGGTAGCCTTAACTACTATGTACTTACATCAGAAAATAAGTACAATGTACTTACTGTGTTTATATTGTATTGCAAAACACATTTGCTGATATTGAGGTGGGATACGGGTAGGGTTATGGACAGGTGTGGTGGTGTGGGTCAGTTTAAGGGTAGGGTTAGGGACAGGTGTGGTGGTATGGGTCAGGTTAAGGGTAGGGTTAGGGACAGGTGTGGTGGTATGGGTCAGGTTAAGGGTAGGGTTAGGCACAGGTGTGGTGGTGTGGGTAAGTTTAAGGGTAGGGTTAGGGACAGGTGTGGTGGTATGGGTCAGGTTAAGGGTAGGGTTATGGACAGGTGTGGTGGTATGGGTCAGTTTAAGGGTAGGGTTAGGCACAGGTGTGGTGGTGTGGGTAAGTTTAAGGGTAGGGTTAGGGACAGGTGTGGTGGTATGGGTCAGTTTAAGGGTAGGGTTAGGGACAGGTGTGGTGGTGTGGGTCAGTTTAAGGGTAGGGTTAGGGACAGGTGTGGTGGTATGGGTCAGGTTAAGGGTAGGGTTAGGGACAGGTGTGGTGGTATGGGTCAGGTTAAGGGTAGGGTTATGGACAGGTGTGGTGGTATGGGTCAGTTTAAGGGTAGGATTAGGCACAGGTGTGGTGGTATGGGTCAGTTTAAGGGTAGGATTAGGCACAGGTGTGGTGGTATGGGTCAGTTTAAGGGTAGGGTTATGGACAGGTGTGGTGGTATGGGTCAGTTTAAGGGTAGGGTTAGGCACAGGTGTGATGGTGTGGGTAAGTTTAAGGGTAGGGTTAGGGACAGGTGTGGTGGTATGGGTCAGTTTAAGGGTAGGGTTAGGCACAGGTGTGGTGGTGTGGGTAAGTTTAAGGGTAGGGTTATGGACAGGTGTGGTGGTATGGGTCAGTTTAAGGGTAGGGTTAGGCACAGGTGTGGTGGTGTGGGTAAGTTTAAGGGTAGGGTTAGGGACAGGTGTGGTGGTATGGGTCAGTTTAAGGGTAGGGTTAGGGACAGGTGTGGTGGTGTGGGTCAGTTTAAGGGTAGGGTTAGGGACAGGTGTGGTGGTATGGGTCAGGTTAAGGGTAGGGTTAGGGACAGGTGTGGTGGTATGGGTCAGGTTAAGGGTAGGGTTATGGACAGGTGTGGTGGTATGGGTCAGTTTAAGGGTAGGATTAGGCACAGGTGTGGTGGTGTGGGTAAGTTTAAGGGTAGGGTTAGGGACAGGTGTGGTGGTATGGGTCAGTTTAAGGGTAGGGTTAGGGACAGGTGTGGTGGTATGGGTCAGTTTAAGGGTAGAGTTAGGGACAGGTGTGGTGGTATGGGTCAGTTTAAGGGTAGAGTTAGGGACAGGTGTGGTGGTGTGGGTCAGTTTAAGGGTAGGGTTAGGGACAGGTGTGGTGGTGTGGGTCAGTTTAAGGGTAGAGTTAGGGACAGGTGTGGTGGTATGGGTCAGTTTAAGGGTAGGGTTAGGGACAGGTGGGGTGGTATGGGTCAGTTTAAAGGTAGGGTTAGGGACAGGTGTGGTGGTGTGGGTTAGTTTAAGGGTAGGGTTAGGGACAGGTGTGGTGGTATGGGTCAGTTTAAGGGTAGGGTTAGGGACAGGTGTGGTGGTGTGGGTTAGTTTAAGGGTAGGGTTAGGGACAGGTGTGGTGGTGTGGGGAAGTTTAAGGGTAGGGTTAGGGACAGGTGTGGTGGTATGGGTCAGTTTAAGGGTAGGGTTAGGGACAGGTGTGGTGGTATGGGTCAGTTTAAGGGTAGGGTTAGGGACAGGTGTGGTGGTGTGGGTTAGTTTAAGGGTAGGGTTAGGGACAGGTGTGGTGATGTGGGTCAGTTTAAGGGTAGGGTTAGGGACAGGTGTGGTGGTATGGGTCAGTTTAAGGGTAGGGTTAGGGACAGGTGTGGTGGTGTGGGTTAGTTTAAGGGTAGGGTTAGGGACAGGTGTGGTGGTGTGGGGAAGTTTAAGGGTAGGGTTAGGGACAGGTGTGGTGGTATGGGTCAGTTTAAGGGTAGGGTTAGGGACAGGTGTGGTGGTATGGGTCAGTTTAAGGGTAGGGTTAGGGACAGGTGTGGTGGTGTGGGTTAGTTTAAGGGTAGGGTTAGGGACAGGTGTGGTGATGTGGGTCAGTTTAAGGGTAGGGTTAGGGACAGGTGTGGTGGTATGGGTTAGTTTAAGGGTAGGGTTAGGGACAGGTGTGGTGGTATGGGTCAGTTTAAGGGTAGGGTTAGGGACAGGTGTGGTGGTGTGGGTCAGTTTAAGGGTAGGGTTAGGGACAGGTGTGGTGGTATGGGTCAGTTTAAGAGTAGGTTAGGGACAGGTGTGGTGGTGTGGGTCAGTTTAAGGGTAGGGTTAGGGACAGGTGTGGTGGTATGGGTCAGTTTAAGGGTAGAGTTAGGGACAGGTGTGGTGGTATGGGTCATTTTAAGGGTAGGGTTAGGGACAGGTGTGTTGGTGTGGGTCAGTTTAAGGGTAGGGTTAGGGACAGGTGTGGTGGTATGGGTCAGTTTAAGGGTAGGGTTAGGGACAGGTGTGGTGGTGTGGGTCAGTTTGAGGGTAGAGTTAGGGACAGGTGTGGTGGTGTGGGTCAGTTTAAGGGTAGGGTTAGGGACAGGTGTGGTGGTGTGGGTCAGTTTAAGGGTAGGGTTAGGGACAGGTGTGGTGGTATGGGTCAGTTTAAGAGTAGGTTAGGGACAGGTGTGGTGGTGTGGGTCAGTTTAAGGGTAGGGTTAGGGACAGGTGTGGTGGTATGGGTCAGTTTAAGGGTAGAGTTAGGGACAGGTGTGGTGGTATGGGTCATTTTAAGGGTAGGGTTAGGGACAGGTGTGGTGGTGTGGGTCAGTTTAAGGGTAGGGTTAGGGACAGGTGTGGTGGTATGGGTCAGTTTAAGGGTAGGGTTAGGGACAGGTGTGGTGGTGTGGGTCAGTTTAAGGGTAGGGTTAGGGACAGGTGTGGTGGTGTGGGTCAGTTTGAGGGTAGAGTTAGGGACAGGTGTGGTGGTGTGGGTCAGTTTAAGGGTAGGGTTAGGGACAGGTGTGGTGGTGTGGGTCAGTTTAAGGGTAGGGTTAGGGACAGGTGTGGTGGTGTGGGTCAGTTTGAGGGTAGAGTTAGGGACAGGTGTGGTGGTGTGGGTAAGTTTGTGTAAGTTTAAGGGTAGGGTTAGGGACAGGTGTGGTGTATGGGTCAGTTTAAGGGGAGGGTTAGGGACAGGTGTGGTGCTGTGGGTCAGTTTAAGGGTAGCGTTAGGGACAGGTGTGGTGGTGTGGGTCAGTTTAAGGGTAGGGTTAGGGACAGGTGTGGTGGTATGGGTCAGTTTAAGGGTAGGGCTAGGGACAGGTGTGGTGGTATGGGATAGTTTAAGGGTAGGGTTAGGGACAGGTGTGGTGGTGTGGGTCAGTTTAAGGGTAGGGTTAGGGACAGGTGTGGTGGTGTGGGTCAGTTTAAGGGTAGGGTTAGGGACAGGTGTGGTGGTATGGGTCAGTTTAAGGGTAGGGTTAGGTGTAAGGGAAGTGTCAACTGTGTAATTACAAATGTAACTACAGAAATTAATTACAGATGTAATTACATGCAGGTATTTTTTTAATGTAAGTACAATGTAAAAACATGTATGTACACAATAAGTGCATTGTATATAATGATTAATTAAAATGTTAGTACATAGTAGTTAAGGCCACCTAATATAAAGTGGGTCCTTTTACTCTAAGATAACTAAGATAACGTAATAATGTGTTCTGTGTGACCGGCCCTAAAAATGATGAAAATACCACGACTAGTTGTTTTATCTCAATTGCTGATATATTTCTAGATGGAATATGAGTGTGACTTTGTCCACAGGTTTGTTCATTATGAGCTTCCCTTGGCCTCTAAAACGCCCTGCACACGCTTCCGCTGGTGGCAGCCGCTGCACTCCGGCGAGGGTTATGATCAGTGGGCCATTGATGACGTGATCATCCTGTCCGAGCGGGAGAAGCATGTCATCCCGATGGCCGATCCCACGCTTCCTCAGGTGAGATCCTCCTCACGGACCAATTCTACTGCAGCGTTCATGAAGGGATGAGAGAGAAACTGTGGTGTCTCCCCGCAGAACTTCTATGAGAAGCCGGCTTTTGATCATCCGCTCAACCAGATGAGTGTGTGGCTGATGCTGGGAAATGAAGGAATGGACAAGGACCGTAATGGCAGCTTCTGCGCTCCCACGCCCTCTGCCATAGTGTTCGGCCGATCGGACGGGGACCGGATGGCGGTGACCAGAGACCTGTCTCTCCGTCCTGGATACACACTGCAGTTCAAGGTACTGATGTAAGGCTACGTGCAGGAATTCTTCTTTTTCACACACACACACACACACACACACACACACACACACACACACACACACACACACACACACACACACACACACACACACACACACACACACACACACACACACACACACACACACACACACACACACACTCACACACACACGCACGCACGCACGCACGCACACACACACACACACACACACACACACACACACACACACACACACACACACACACACACACACACACACAAACACACACAAACACACACACTGCCCCTACCCCTAAACCTACCCATCACAGGAAACTGCACAGTTTACTTTCTGTGAAAAAAACCTCATTCTGTGATTTATAAGCATTTTGAAAAGTGAGGACATGGGGAACGTCCTCATATTTACCCTCTTTTTGTAATACCTATGTCATTATACACATTTGTGTCCTGATATTTCACAAAAACATGCCCCCCCCCCCCCACACACACACAAAGTGCAGATAAATTGAGTTATTGTCTCCTAAAAGAAAGAAGTGATTCTGAACTGAAGCGAGCTGTCAGTGATTCAGTCTCACTTCCTCAACCTGCGCATGTTTGTAACTAATTTGCATAATGCCTGCCTGTAGTCTTGTTTGGCTGAAAGCGTCTCTTAGCCCCGCCCTCACTCACTGTAGTCGTCTCTGAGACTGGAAGAGTTTTTGTTGGTCATGTGGAGAAGACGCTGTTTTCTGCTGAGATTGAGACGGTCAAACCCACACCATCGCTACTGTTCGTATCACTGTGTGTCAAGAGATTCAGATATGATAATGAGCGCTTGCTTTTTGACCAATCACAGCAGAGCAGCTCTCAGAGAGGCGGGGTTTAGAGAGACTGAAGCGTTTCAGACACTGAGAGAAAAGAGCTGAAGCTGCAGTGGAGATTAGGAGAACATTAAAGTATTTTTTTTTACCTTGAATGCATGAGAACCTGTTATAGGAGACGCCAAAACAACATAATAAATCTTTAAAATTGCATAATGGTGTGTTAAAAGCACAGACTCACAATAATAATGCTTTGCATTTAGATGGCACTGAAAGCTTAAATTGCTCTGCATACATGCGTGTCTAAGGGTGGTGATGAGTGCGTTCTTTTTGACCGTATTGAATGACTTGTTTTTACATGTCAGCTGTGCTTCTCCTTCAGCTGAACATCGGCTGCGAGTCGGCCTTCAGTGCGTCTGCGCCTGTTCTGCTCCAGTACTCTCATGACGCGGGCCGCACATGGGCTCTGGTGCGTGAGGGCTGTTACCCAGCATCCCCCGGGGCCACCAGCTGTGAGGGGAGCGGCCGTGAACTCAGAGAGCCCACTGTTTACAACACAGGAGACTACGAGCGCTGGACCAGGATCACTGTTGAACTCCCACGAAATGTGGCTGCCAGGTAACTGGACTGGGATTGTTCCCAATCCTCCATATTTTTGATAGAAAACAAGACCAAAATACTAAGCAAGGAGAACATTGTTTGCCGTGCAGGGGTTGATGGTTCTATCCACAGTTTTGATGAACTCATTTCTACATTCCCGTGTCGTTTTCAGCAAGACGCGCTTCCGCTGGTTCCAGGAGAGCAGTGTCTATCGGGACGCACCTGCATTCGCCCTAGATGGCGTCTACATCTCTGAGCCTTGTCCCAATCACTGCGGGGGTCATGGAGACTGTATCTCAGGCGTCTGCTTCTGCGACATGGGATACACAGGTAACACTCACAATTAAGACTAATCTAGTCTTGGGACTAGTCTAGCTTATACTCTTTCCTTGACATGGTAGTATGGTTTGAGTTAACAGAAGCTGAATTAATGTACACTATATTGCCCCTCCAAATTCCTGAGTTCAGGTGTTCACCCCTTCATGGCCACAGGTGTGTAACTCAAGCTCTAGGCCTGCAGACGCTTCTACACACATCAGTGAGAGAATGGGCCGCTCTCAGGAGCTCAGAGAACTCAAGCTCTAGTCCTGCAGACGCTTCTACACACATCAGTGAGAGAATGGGCCGCTCTCAGGAGCTCAGAGAACTCAAGCTCTAGACCTGCAGACGCTTCTACACACATCAGTGAGAGAATGGGCCGCTCTCAGGAGCTCAGAGAACTCAAGCTCTAGTCCTGCAGACGCTTCTACACACATCAGTGAGAGAATGGGCCGCTCTCAGGAGCTCAGAGAACTCAAGCTCTAGTCCTGCAGACGCTTCTACACACATCAGTGAGAGAATGGACCGCTCTCAGGAGCTCAGAGAACTCAAGCTCTAGTCCTGCAGACGCTTCTACACACATCAGTGAGAGAATGGACCGCTCTCAGGAGCTCAGAGAACTCAAGCTCTAGTCCTGCAGACGCTTCTACACACATCAGAGAGAGAATGGGCCGCTCTCAGGAGCTCAGAGAACTCAAGCGTGGGGCCGTGATCGCTGGACACCTGTGCAATAAGTCCATTCGGGACATTTCCTCACTACTAAATATTCCACGCTCAACTGTTAGTGGGATTATAACAAAGTATAAGCCATTGGGAACAACAGCAACTCAGCCACAAAGAGCGGAGTCAGCACATGCTGAGGGTCACAGAAGTGGCCAACTTTCTGCAGAGTCAAGAGCTCCAGACCTCCAAACTTCTGTGGCCTTCAGATGAGCTCAAGAACAGTGTGTAGAGCTTCATGGAATGGGTTTCCACGGCCGAGCAGCTCATCCAAGCCCCACATCACCAAGTGCAATGCAAAGCGTGGGATGCAGTGGTTGTTTTTCAGGCGTTGGGCTTGGCCCCTTAGTTCCAGTGAAAGGAACTCTTAATGCTTCACCAAGACATTTTGGACAATTTCATGCTCCCAACTTTGTGGGAGCAGTTTGGGGACGGCCCCTTCCTGTCCCAGCATGACTGCGCTCCAGTGCTCAAAGCGTCGCTCCATAAAGACATGGATGAGCGAGTTTGGTGTGGAGGAACTGGGCTGGCCTGCACAGAGTCCTGACCTCAACCCGATAGAACACCTTTGGGATGAATTAGAGCGGAGACTGAGAGCCAGGCCTTCTCGTCCAACATCACAAATGCGCTTCTAGAAGAATCCCCATAAACACACTCCTAAACCTTGAGGAAAGCCTTCCCAGAAGAGCTGAAGCTGTTAGAGCTGCAAAGGGTGGCCGACTCCATATTAAACACCCAGGATTGAGAATGGGATGGCATTAAAGCTCATGTGCATGTGAAGGCAGGCGGCACAACACTTTTGGCGATATAGTGTATATCTGTATGTCAGATATTAACAATTACTGCGCATGTTGAATAATCAGTCTTATTTTTCAGATTCAAATCTGTCCAATCTATAGAATGAGATAATTTGTAAGACTAATCTAGCCGAGCTGAGTTAGGTGTGTTTGATCAGGAGCTTCTGCTGTATGTCATGTCATGTGTGTTTGTGTTCAGTTGAGGTGGATCGGTCGAGCTGCGTCCCGTCCGCACCGAGTCCCATTGAGCTCTCGGAGGACTTCGAGGCGAAGCTGAGCTCACTGTGGCAGAGCCTGAGCGGAGGACAGATCGGCGACGGCTGCGGGACCATCAGCGAAGGCAAAGGGCTGTACTTCAGTAGTCTGGGCCGACGAGAGGCTCGCACCACACCACTGGACACCACCAACACCCGGTCAGAGTCACCACTTCAACAATGAAGCCTCAGACCGGCATTGTTTTGTGTTTCTCTACTTATAACCTACTCTTTTCTCCTTCTGTACAGTTTGGTTCAGTTCTACATTCGGATTGGAGGGAAAAACATGGGCTCCACCTGTACTCGCCCCCGTTCCCGAAATGAAGGTGAATGTACCCTGTCTTTTTTTCAAATTTTCTCAGTTATTCCGGTATGGCCCGTTATGACTAACCCTGCTTATATTTCTCTGGCAGGAGTGATTGTCCAGTTTTCCATAAACAATGGCGTGCAGTGGCAGATGTTACGAGAGCTGGACTTTGGCTCGTTCCTCGAGCCTCAGGTGGTCACCATCGAGCTCCCGCCCGCAGCGAAGACGCCACACACTGTGTTCCGCTGGTGGCAGCCGCTGCAGGGTGAGCGATCATGAACATACTGCTCTACACTGAAAACTTCATAACCTACAAAACATGTGTGGAGATGCAGATTAACAAAAATGTCATCTATCTCTCCTTTCTCAGGTAAACACGCGGCCCAGTGGGGCCTGGATAATATTCTGATCGGAATGAATGACAGCGCTAGAAGTGGATTCTTCGACTCGTTTGATGGCTCTTCTCCTTTAAGACACAACTGGTATCGAGTTGTAGGCGGAGAGGTGACCGCAGACTGTCTGAGCCGAGACTCTGTGCTGAACTTCAACTCCGAGCTCATGGACAGTGAGTTACTGTTAAGATATAAGATATATATTAATTCATAATCCAGACATTTAAATGAGCATTTTCATCTGGACATTTTCAGGCCTTCCCGCTCAGGTCTCTCCAGCACTGGAAAGCTTTTCTAATATTAACGCAGGTCCTAAAGTTCTTGCCTGATCATAACCCTTCTTTTTCCAGTGAGCTTTTCTATTTTGTAGTGCCATCTTTCTCTTTCTACAGTCTTCACATCTCCCTCTTGCTCACTCCCTCTCTCCTCCCCAATCATGAGTGGACATGCCCCCTAGTGCTGATTGGCTCACTCTCTCGCCTCCCCTATCAGGAGTGGACATGCCTGCTAGTGCTGATTGGCTCACTCTCTCTCCTCCCCTATCAGGAGTGGACATGCCCCTTACTGCTGATTGACCCACTCTCGCCTCCCCCATCATGAGTGGACATGCCCCTTACTACTGACTGGCCCACTCTCTCCTCCCCCATCATGAGTGGACATACCCCTTACTACTGACTGGCCCACTCTATCCTCCCCCATCATGAGTGGACATGTCCCTTACTGCTGATTGACCCACTCTCGCCTCCCCCATCATGAGTGGACATGCCCCTTACTACTGACTGGCCCACTCTCTCCTCCCCCATCATGAGTGGACATGCCCCTTACTGCTGATTGACACACTCTCGCCTCCCCCATCATGAGTGGACATGCCCCTTACTGCTGATTGACCCACTCTCGCCTCCCCCATCATGAGTGGACATGCCCCCTACTGCTGATTGACCCACTCTCGCCTCCCCCATCATGAGTGGACATACCCCTTACTACTGACTGGCCCACTCTCTCCTCCCCCATCATGAGTGGACATACCCCTTACTACTGACTGGCCCACTCTATCCTCCCCCATCATGAGTGGACATGTCCCTTACTGCTGATTGACCCACTCTCGCCTCCCCCATCATGAGTGGACATGCCCCTTACTACTGACTGGCCCACTCTCTCCTCCCCCATCATGAGTGGACATGCCCCTTACTGCTGATTGACACACTCTCGCCTCCCCCATCATGAGTGGACATGCCCCTTACTGCTGATTGACCCACTCTCGCCTCCCCCATCATGAGTGGACATGCCCCTTACTACTGACTGGCCCACTCTCTCCACCCCCATCATGAGTGGACATGCCCCTTACTGCTGATTGGCCCACTCTCTCCTCCCCCATCATGAGTGGACATGTCCCTTACTACTGATTGGCCCACTCTCTCCTCCCATCAGGAGTGAACACGCCCCCTACTGTTGAGTGACACACTCTCTCCTCCCCCATCATGAGTGGACATACCCCTTACTGCTGATTGACCCACTCTCTCCTCCCCCATCATGAGTGAACATACCCCTTACTGCTGATTGACCCACTCTCTCCTCCCCCATCATGAGTGAACATACCCCTTACTACTGATTGGCCCACTCTCTCCTCCCCATCATGAGTGGACATGCCCCCTACTGCTGATTGACCCACTCTCTCCTCCCCCATCATGAGTGGACATGCCCCCTACTGCTGATTGACCCACTCTCTCCTCCCCCATCATGAGTGGACATGCCCACTACTGCTGATTGACCCACTTTCTCCTCCCCCATCATGAGTGGACATGCCCCTTACTGCTGATTGGCCCACTCTCTCCTCCCCCATCATGAGTGGACATACCCCTTACTGCTGATTGGCCCACTCTCTCCTCCCCCATCATGAGTGGACATACCCCTTACTGCTGATTGACCCACTCTCTTCTCCCCCATCATGAGTGGACATGCCCCTTACTGCTGATTGGCCCACTTTCTCCTCCCCCATCATGAGCGGACACGCCCCTACTGCTGATTGACCCACTTTCTCCTCCCCCATCATGAGTGGACACGCCCCCTACTGCTGATTGGCCCACTTTCTCCTCTCCCATCATGAGTGGACATGCCCCCTACTGCTGATTGGCCCACTCTCTCCCCCATCATGAGTGGACACACCCCCTACTGCTGATTGGCCCACTCTCTCCCCCATCATGAGTGGACATGCCCCCTACTGCTGATTAGCTACAAGTGTGTTGTGCTTTCAACAGAGTTTCTCAGAGTCGCTTACTGCACCTATAAGCAGTCATAAGTCTACTGATATTTATTGATACTCTAACGAGAGCTTGTTGAATGAATTGTTGGGGGGCCGTCTAAAGGGGACCATCGGAATAAAGTGATACAAAATGACACTCACAGAGCCGAATCAAGCACATGTGCACACGTGTACTATAGGGTCTGTCAGATATGAATGCGGCTGACTGCACTGCGCTCTGTCCCGCCAGAGAGGCCGCGTTACGCTGAGAGCTGGGACTTCGAGGTGTCCGGCTCTTCCTTCCTGCAGTTTGATCTGAGCATGGGCTGCAGTAAGGCTGCGTCTCCAGCCCACGGTGTCCGCCTGGAGTTCTCCACAGACTGCGGCCGCCGCTGGACCCTTGTCACGCCCGAGTGTGTGCCGCCCGCCATCGGCTGCTCCGGATACAGCCAGCGGTCGGTGTACAGCGCACCTCAGTATCTGCAGTGGAGGAGGGTCACTGTCTACCTGCCCAGCACTGCCATGTACGACTCTTTGCACGTCTGTTGTATACACTCACCTCAGTCTCATTCACTCGTATATCACTGAAAGTTTATACTACTGAGTCAAGCTTTATTTCTATAGTGCATTTTACAATAGAGATTGTTTCATAGGAGCTTCACAATTCTTCATTAATAGAACGTTTGTTCAAAGTTATGTGGTCTTTAAAGGGATAGTTCACCCAAAAATTAAAGATCTGTCATCATTTACTCACCCTCAAGTTGTTCCAAACCTGTATGAATTTCTTTGTTCTGCTGAACACAAAAGAAGATATTTAGAAGAATGTTTTTAACAAAGCAGAGAGAGCAACTATTGACTACCATAGTAGGGTAACATATACTATGGTAGTCAATAGTTGCTCTCTCTCTGCAGAGAACACTCAAGAGTAACGCTCAGCAAACACTCAAGAGTAACACTCAGAGAACGTTCAAATGTTTCCAACACTAAACCCTTTTTTCCCGGTCTGTGCAGTTCACCTAGAACGAGGTTCCGCTGGAGTCAGCCGGTGTTTGCTCCCGGAGCTGATGGCTGGATGCTGGACAATGTGCTGCTGACGCCCGGCTGCCCATGGATGTGCTCCGGACACGGCCTGTGCGACAACGGACACTGCGTGTGAGTCTCGACCACAGATATCTCCTGATAAACTCAAACGCTCCGCAGCGATCCTGCGCTTACAGTGGCTTTTCTCTCTCGCGCAGCTGTGACAGGGGCTTCGGCGGGCCTCATTGTGTGCCTCTGGTCGCTCTGCCGTCTGTTCTGAAGGAAGATTTCAATGAGAACCTGAAGCCGGAGATCTGGCCTGAGGTGTACGGGGCAGAGCGGGGGACGCTGAGCGGAGAGCCTCTGAAATCAGGAACGGCCCTCATCTTCAAAGGCGTGAGTATAGTGTGAAATACTGCTCTGGGTTCTACAAATAAAGTTTTATCAGCTAATGTCCTTAAATCAGTGTGTTTGCTCCGGATGACTGTCCTGTTCTCCTGCAGGAGGGACTGCGTATGCTGGTGTCAACAGATCTAGACTGCACAAACACCATGTACATCCAGTTTTCATTTAAGTTCATAACAAAGGGTGAGTCTGGTGTTAAGCATGTTCAGTCTCCCGTCTTTCTCCTGGTCTTCTGTCGGCAGTAAACACATGTTGTGTGTGTGTGTTTGTGTGTGTGCAGGCGTGCCCGAGCGCTCTCACTCTGTGTTGCTGCAGTATTCGGTGAATGGAGGGATCAGCTGGCTGCTTATAGACGAGTTTTACTTCCCCACTTCCACAGACACGCTGTTCGTTCACATGTCTTTGCCTCCCAGTGCGCAGACCAATGCCACACGGTTTCGGTTGTGGCAGCCGTACAATAGTGGTAAGAAAGTCACAGTCACGCAAACTGACCCACATACACCTCATTCACAATCACAAGTGCCATGTGGAGATGAGTTAGTTTATAACATTGAAGAATGGCACTATAGGTCCTGTTTAAAATAAAAGTAGCACACTACTCTTCTAAGTATTGATGTTGTTTTTGAGCTCTACTAGAACAGGTTCTCCTCTCCCATCATGAGTGGACGCGCCTCTACTGCTGATTGGCTCACTCTCTCTCCTACCCATCATGAATGGACACACCCCCTACTGTTGATTGGCTCACTCTCTCTCCTCTCCCATCATGAGTGGACACGCCCCCTACCACTAATTGGCTCACATTCTCTCCACCCCATCATGAGTGAACACGCCCCCTAATGCTGATTGACTCACTCTCTCTCCTCCCCCATCATGAGTGGACACGCCCCCAACTGCTGATTGGCTCACTCTCTCTCCTCCCTCACTATAAGTGGACACGCCCCTACCACTAATTTGCTCACATTCTCACTGGCTCAGTCTCTCTCCTCCCCCATTATGAGTCGACATGCCCCCTAGTGCTGATTGGCTCACTCTCTCTCCTCCCCCATCATGAGTGGACATGCCCCCTAGTGCTGATTGGCTCACTCTCTCTCCTCCCCCATCATGAGTGGACATGCCCCCTAGTGCTGATTGGCCCACTCTCTCTCCTCCCCCATCATGAGTGGACATACCCCCTACTGCTGATTGGCCCACTCTCTCTCCTCCCCCATCATGAGTGGACATGCCCCCTACTGTTGATTGGCCCACTCTCTCTCCTCCCCCATCATGAATGGACATGCCCCCTACTGTTGATTGGCCCACTCTCTCTCCTCCCCCATCATGAATGGACATGCCCCCTACTGTTGATTGGCCCACTCTCTCTCCTCCCCCATCATGAATGGACATGCCCCCTACTGTTGATTGGCCCACTCTCTCTCCTCCCCCATCATGAATGGACATGCCCCCTACTGTTGATTGGCCCACTCTCTCTCCTCCCCCATCATGAGTGGACATGCCCCCTACTGTTGATTGGCCCACTCTCTCTCCTCCCCCATCATGAATGGACATGCCCCCTACTGTTGATTGGCCCACTCTCTCTCCTCCCCCATCATGAGTGGACACGCCCCCTACTGCTGATTGGCCCACTCTCTCAGGTTTTCCTGCTTGAATGTTGATTATTTCCTCATATTCTCCATTGTTGCAGCTCCTCTCTTCCCAGTCTGTCAGTAACGCTCTGTTTAGTTCCTGTCTCTATGAAGCCCCTCCTTCTGAAAAGCACAATGTGCTGTTGCACAGTTGTGATTGGTTAAGCTTTCCAGCGTGTTTGGGAAATACCCTATTAATATAGATAAAGTGAGATTAAGTGAGTTTAAGCTTAAAATAAGAACAAGTATCTGCCAGTGGAGTCCGAAAAACTTGATTTAATCATAAACTCACTTCTTTTGACACATTTTTCAGAAATCAAGACTTAATAACCAGTATATAATATCCAGTATATAACATCTTAATATCCAGTATATGAATCTTGATTTAAGAATGTTTAGATATTTGTGCTGGAAAACAAGAACATGATGTTTACTTGATGAACGTTCTTATTACGTGAATGTTTTTGTTCTCTTTATGAATGATTTGTCTGGTTGCTCCAGGTAAGAAGGAGGAGGTGTGGGTGATCGATGACCTGATCATAGATGGCAACAGCATCAGTAGTCTGCCGGTTATATTGGAGAGCTTTGAGGCTGGGCCGCAGGAGGGGAACTGGCTGTTTTATCCCGGAGGAAACACTGGATTCTACTGCCCGTATCAGAGAGGAGGACTGTGAGTATCTCACTCGTGTTTGCCTCACATTAGCATGTCGTGTAAACCAGTGTAACGCCCTCGAGGAGATGAACCACACACTCAATACACACTGACTTCTAGCAGAAATGACTCAAACACAACAGGATCCTGTGAGTTAAACTTCCGAGCATCCACTGGCATCATGTGACCCTCGCTGTGTTTGCAGGGAGGAGGACTCCGCCATGGTGTTTCTGTCCAGTGAGTTGGGCGAACACTCCATTACCACCAGAGACATTGATGTCAATGAGAACACCGTTGTCCAGTTCGAGGTAGGGCTTTGTGAGAAACACTGGCATTTCAAAAGCCGAGTAAATGATGACCGAATATACATTTCTGGGTGAACTATCCCTGTAACTGTAGTTAAAGTAGAGTCTTTGAGATATTGATTGTTTTATTATCTCTCTGCGGTCAGTCTCGGTCCAGTGGAACATCTTTAACTGATTCCTGTTCTAGATCAATGTGGGCTGCACAACTGAAAGCTCTTCCCTGAACCCCGTGCGTCTGGAGTTTTCGCGGGACTTCGGAGCCACATGGCATCTGCTGGTTCCTCTGTGTGCCGGTGGGCCACGGCTCAGCTCGCTCTGCTCCACCGAACTCCACCCAGCCAGCGTCTACTACCCTGGAACCACGCAGGGCTGGAGGAGAGAGATGATCCACTTCGGCAAGCTCAGACTGTGCGGGTGAGATGGACACACCTGCAATACAACATTACATCCTAGGAACGCTCTGCTAACGTTTATTCATAACCTGGCTGCTGTTTGTTTTGACGGTTGGCGGTTGTGTGTTCAGTGTGTAACAGTGTGTCTGTGCTCTGCAGGTCAGTGCGGTTCCGCTGGTTCCAAGGGTTTTACTCCAGCGGCGCGGCTCCGCCCACATGGGCTCTGGACAGTGTGTACATCGGCCCTCAGTGCCAGAGCATGTGTAACGGCCATGGTGTGTGTGTCCGAGGCACTCACTGCATCTGTGATCTGGGTTACTCCGGCTCCGACTGCTCCAGTCCTGATGAGCCAAATCCAGATTTCCTGAAGGAGGATTTTGAAGGTACGGAAGCAAACAGATGTACAGTATGTTGCTATATGACTGTGGTTAGATGAGTAACGCAATTATATGCTTGCAACACGTTTGTAAGAAGTCATAATTCGTTTTGAGTAAAAGTAATGTGTTACAATATTGTGTTACTCCCTGATAAAGTAACTAATTCCGTTACTTAATTACTTTTTGTAGAAAGTAATCCATTGTGTTACTTTTGCGTTACCTTTTCTCACATGGGCTGGAGTTGCTTGTTTGTATATACTTTCCTCAAACTCGTTGTTGTGCTCCTCAAAGCATTCCTGAAGCATTTGTGCTTTGTGGCGGCGCATTATCTGCTGAAAGAGCCACAGCCACAGGGAATACCGTCCCCATGAGAGGCTGGACATGGGCTCAGCAATGCTTAGGTAGGTGGGACGTGTCAAAGTCACATCCACATGATGGAGGACCCAAGGTTTCCCAGCGGAACATTGCCCAAAGCATCACTGCCTCCACCGCCACGCCTTCTTCCCATAGTGCACCTGGGGCCATGTGTTCCGTAGGTAAGCCCCGCACACGCACCCGGCCATCCACGTGATGTAGGAGAACACGTGATCATCAGACCAGGCCACCTTCTTCCGTTGCTCCGTGGTCCAGTTCTGATGCTCACGGGCCACTGTTGGTGCTTTGGGCGGTGGACAGGGGTCAGCATGGGCACCCTGACTGGTCAGCGGCTGTGCCGCCCCATACGCAACAAACTGAGATGCTCTGTGTATTCTGAGCCCTTTCTATCAGAACCAGCATTAACTTCTGGAGCAGTTTGAGCTCCAGTAGCTCGTCTGTCTGATCGGACCACACGGGCCAGCCTTCGCTCCCCACGTGCATCAATGAGCCTCGGCCGCCCATGACCCTGTGGCCGGTTCTCCACTGGTCCTTCCTTGGAGCACTTTTGAGAGAGACTGACCGCTGCAGACCGGGAACACCCCACAAGAGCTGCAGTTTTGGCGATGCTCTGACCCAGTCATCTAGCCGTCACAATCTGGCCCTTGTCAAACTCGCTCAAATCCTTACGCTTGCCCATTTTTCCTGCTTCTAACACATCAACTCTGAGGACTAAATGTTCACTTGCTGCCTAATATATCCCACCCACTAACAGGTGATGAAGAGATAGGCCTGTGCCTATGATTGGTTTATCTGTTTTGATTGTCACACAGGTGGAGTTTTGGAGTCTGAACATTTCAAGTTGATGAGTGGAGGAAAACCTTCCAGGAAGTGTGGCATCACCACCAGCGGGAACCACCTGTTCTTCAGCGAGGACGGCTTGCGGATGCTGGAGACACTGGATCTGGACCTGTCTAATGCTAGGTATTTCACAAACACAAGATTCACCTTGAAAAATGTGTCTCACACCGTTATTAACGTTCAAATGTGTGTCACGTGCAGGTTTATCCAGTTCTTCCTGAGGCTGGGCTGTGGGAAAGCGGCCCCTGATCCGCGCTCCCAGCCGGTGCTCTTGCAGTTCTCCGTGGACGGAGGGCTGAACTGGGCTCTGCTTCAGGAGTTCCTGTACAGCAACAGCAGTAACCAGGCTCACCTGGTGGCCCTGGAGATCCCTCTGAGAGCGCGGTCTGCAGCCACACGCCTGCGCTGGTGGCAGCCGTCGGAGAACGGACACTTCCACAGTCCCTGGGTTATAGATAAAGTAAAGTACTGCGATACACTCATCAATACTGTATTAAATATTGCAAAGGCATTCAGACCAACAAGCAGTTTTCTCACTTTACTCCATTATACACTATACAAGTCTGAAATGATTACAGTTTTGCTCTTCTGCATGAGAAGCGTGTTGTGACGTGTGTGTCTGTGTGTGTGCAGCTGGTGGTGGGTGGCAGTGCCAGCGGTTGGGGGCCGCTGGAGGACGACTTCTCCTCCACAAACGGCCGCTCTTGGCTGCTGCACCCCGGCGGCACGCGGATGCCTGTGTGCGGCTCTGACGGGGAAGCCTTCGCCTTCATCGAGAAATCAAACACACGCTACGGCATCACCACCGACATCAGCCTGGGCCCAGATGCCTTCGTCCAGTTTGATTTCTCTGCCTCCTGCTCTGTCACCTCGTCCTGCTACAGTAGGTCACTGACCCCAGCGAGCCGCTCTGTGTTTGTCATGAACAGAAGGCTTTGCTCTGACGGCTGTGTGTGTTCATGTGTCCGCAGCGGTGGAGCTCGAGTACTCTTTGGATCTGGGTCTCACGTGGCTGCCGCTGGTCAGGGATTGTTTGCCCACAAGTCCAGATTGCTCTTCTTACACACTGCAGAGGCTGTTGGTGTCAGATACTTACAACAAGTGGGGCCGAATTACTTTACCCATACCACACTACGCCAGGTAAACACACACACACTTGCACAAACAGTACATCAATCACGTCTAACACAGATGAGACACAACTACGACACATGACAAATAAATCCAAACTCACAGCCAATCAGAAGAGTGTGTGTGTGGAGTCTCTGCAAATGCACTGCACTCGCAACCAATCAATTCAAAATCACAGCCAATCAGAAGAGTGTGTGGGCGGAGTCTCTCTGCAAACGCACTGCACTCACAACCAAATCAATCCAAACTCACAGCCAATCAGAAGAGCGTGTGGGCGGAGTCTCTCTCCAAACGCACTGTGCTCGCAACCAAATCAATCCAAACTCACAGCCAATCAGAAGAGCGTGTGGGTGGAGTCTCTCTGCAAACGCACTGCACTCGCAACCAAATCAATCCAGCCAATCAGAAGAGCATGTGGGCGGAGTCTCTCTGCAAACGCACTGCACTCGCAACCAAATTATTCCAAACTCACAGCCAATCAGAATTGTGTGTGGGCGGAGTCTCTCTGCAAACGCACTGCACTCGCAACCAGTTCAATCCAAACTCACAGCCAATCAGAAGAGCGTTTGGGCGGAGTCTCTCTCCAAGAGCACTGCGCTCACAACCAAATGGATAAATACATAATCAAATTCATAAATTCAAAAATAAATAAGTTATTCTTGTTTCTTTTTAACCTGTTAACCATCAGTGACACTTAGTCATTTCCCTATCTCATACTGTATGTTAGTGGTCATCAGAAATTAGGTTAATTTCATCATTTGAAAGCTTAAACACTCAAAATTAATCCCGAGAAAACGGTTTTATAATTGCTTATCCATGGAATTGCTACTTTAAACCTTTAAGCGACTCAATTTTTGTGATATCAACTTCAAATTTGGAACATAACTTGGTTAGATGCATGGCTTTGATTTTATAGCAATATCAGTACCTGAGATTATCACTGTCATATCTGTATGTTGTTGATCCAGCTGTGATCGCTGTCTCAGAAATAGAAACATTTCTAAAATAGAATTCGCTGTGGCTCATTGTGTATCGCCATTGGACAAAAACTGATTAACTTGAAAAGATTTTTCACATGTTGTGTCTGGTTAGGACACGGTGTAAGAAAGAAAACACTTGAATTGAACGTTTCTGTATTGTTTTGTGTTGAATGCTCAGGTCCACAGCCACACGGTTCCGCTGGTTCCAGCCAGCACCCTTCGATAAGCAGCAGACGTGGGCTCTGGATAACCTGTACATCGGTGACGGCTGTCCTGACATGTGCTCCGGCCACGGCCGCTGTAGACAGAGCTCCTGTGTGTAAGTCAGGCTCAGTCTCAGCTCACGCCTGCAGGACGTCTGCTCTTCCTCACGCCTCTTCTCTTTCAGATGTGACCCTGAGTGGGGCGGCGAGTTCTGCGACGAGCCCCTGGTCTCTCTGCCCGTCCAGTTGAAGGACAGCTTCAGTCGAGCCCCAGCGCTCAATCACTGGCACCTGCTGACCGGTGGCAAGATCAGCAGCGTCTGCGGCGCGGTGGCCTCGGGATCGGCCCTGCACTTCAGTGGGGTAAAGCCCTCCGTCCTTCAGTCTGAAGAGTTCTTCAGTTCCTCACAGTCTCAATACCCCCTGCTAGAAAGTTTACGTTCCCAGAACGTTCCCTGCTGGTGTCAAGGACGTCCCATAGCAATGTTCCCAGAACGTTCCCTGCTGGTGTCAAGGACGTCCCATAGCAATGTTCCCAGAACGTTCCGAGACAGTCATGATGTGGAGTTCTTTTAATGGTCAGGGGACTTTATTTGGCGAACCTTCCCGGAACATTCAGGACGTTCTGGGAACGTTTAGGGGACCATTACTATAGGGCGCTCCCTCTACCCTACATTCTCATAACCCCCTAAAGTCATATAAGAACCTTGAACTGTAGCACTTTAACCAAAAGAGGACGTTTTAGGAACGTCTCTAATATTCTATTAAGGTTCAGGATTTTCATCACCTTTAGAGAACATTTAGGGAACATTGTGAACAAACTCCACTTTTATCTTAGGTACCTTGCCCTACATAATCATTTAGTCAATATGGGGGTATGTCAGAGCTCGAGCTGCTTCAATGAGCCCCTCATCAGTAGACAGCAAGCCAAATAAACTTAACCTTAATATCTTAAGATCATATGGGCAAACAAATTTGTTAAATAGAAGTTATCTGGTCTTTAATTCAGTTCTCAAAACGTAAGCACAAAAAGGAATGTAATGTTTTTAAATGTTACTACTTATTTCAGAACATTCAGAGAAGATTCAAAAGTAACGTTCCCATAATGTTTGAAGAATGATATGTTCACATAACCAAGAAAAAACATTTTAAGCATTCAGAGAACATTCAGAAATAACGTTTTTTGAGCACATTTTTGTCAGCTGGGTCATGAAGTGAGAATAGGAAGTAATTTGGAAATTTACCAAGTACAGATAAAAACTAAAAACAATCCTGAGCACAACCGTCGGCCAAGACCTTCTTTTCCTGAAGATTGAGTCCCAGAAGTCTTGTGGATTGCAGCTGGTTTTCCTCCAAGGCTTTTTTAGAGTTTACTTCATCCATTTTTCATTGAGTCTTTATGAGTTCCGCGTCCCGGCTGTCCTTCTCCGTAGGGATGATGTTCTCCAGATCCACGGTGAGGCACAAAAGCTCAATTTTACTTTCATCAGACCGTGAAATCTTCCTGCTGACGGTCGTGTCTCTCGAATGCCTCTGAGCAAACTCCGTCTCGGATATCATATGAGTTTATTCAGAAAAACTTCACCCTGCCAGCTTTCCATAAAAATCTAATGTTGAAGTCAAATCTGTCTAACTATCTAAAGTCTCAAGTGTAGTTTATGTATCGAGCAGTTTATAACCACACTGTTAACCAAACGTCTTTCCTAGCGAACAAGAATATGTTCTATGAACATTTGCTAACGTTCCCTTTAAGTTGTGAAAACGTTATTTCTGAATGTTCAAAACATCCAGTTCTTTAGAGACGTTCTTTCTTGGTTGTGTGAACGTTAAGGGAACGTTCCATTGCATCATTCTTCAAACATTATGGGAACGTTACTTCTGAATGTTCTGTGAACAAATGTTTTCAAGTGAGAATTAAAGATTTCATTCTGTGATGAACTCAAATGTCCCTGTTGTTTGTCCTTCGATGGCCAGAGCTGCTCTCGTCAGCTGGTGACAGTGGATCTCAATCTGACCAGTGCTGAATTCATCCAGTTCTACTTCATGTACGGCTGTATGATCGCACCCAGCAACCGTAACCAGGGCGTTCTTCTGGAGTTCAGTATGAACGCTGGGATCAGCTGGAGTCTGCTGACCGAAATCTTCTACGACCAGTACAGCAAACCTGAGTGAGTCTCTCAACCAGTAATGAAGACAATATTCATTCTTAAAATCCCAAGCCTGATCTTGATCTATGCTGTACAGCGCTGGACCCATTGTATTGAAAGTAGAAATATATACACTGTATTGCTAAAAGTTTTGGGACTCTACCTTTACATGCACATGAGCTTTAATGCCATCCCATTCTTAATCCTGGGGGTTTAATATGAAGTCGGCCACCCTTTGCAGCTCTAACAGCTTCAGCTCTTCTGGGAAGGCTTTCCTCAAGGGTTAGGAGTGTGTTTATGGGGATTCTTCTAGAAGCGCATTTGTGATGTTGGACGAGAAGGCCTGGCTCTCAGTCTCCGCTCTAATTCATCCCAAAGGTGTTCTATCGGGTTGAGGTCAGGACTCTGTGCAGGCCAGTCCAGTTCCTCCACACCAAACTCCTCATCCATGTCTTTATGGAGCGATGCTTTGAGCACTGGAGCGCAGTCATGCTGGGACAGGAAGGGGCCGTCCCCAAACTGCTCCCACAAAGTTGGGAGTATGAAATTGTCCAAAATGTCTTGCATTAAGAGTTCCTTTCACTGGAACTAACCCCTGAAAAACAACCCCACCCCATAATCCCCCCTCCAGGCAAGTCCCGTTCTCCTGCCAACCGCCAAACCCAGACTCGTCCATGGGATTGTCAGACAGAGAAGCGTGATTGGTCACTCAGAGAACACGTCTCCACTGCTCTAGAGTTCAGTGGCGGCACGCTTTACCCCACTGCATCCCACGCTTTGCATTGCACTTGGTGATGTGAGGCTTGGATGAGCTGCTCGGCCATGGAAACCCATTCCATGAAGCTCTACACACTGTTCTTGAGCTCATCTGAAGGCCACAGAAGTTTGGAGGTCTGGAGCTCTTGACTCTGCAGAAAGTTGGCGACTTTTGTGACCCTCAGCATGCGCTGACCCCGCTCTGTGGCTGAGTTGCTGTTGTTCCCAATCGTTTCCACTTTGTTATAATCCCACTAACAGTTGAGCGTAGAATATTTAGTAGTGAGGAAATGTCCCGAATGGACTTATTGCACAGGTGTCCAGCGATCACGGCCCCACGCTTGAGTTCTCTGAGCTCCTGAGAGCGGTCCATTCTCTCACTGATGTGTGTAGAAGCGTCTGCAGGCCTAGAGCTTGAGTTCTCTGAGCTCCTGAGAGCGGCCCATTCTCTCACTGATGTGTGTAGAAGCGTCTGCAGGCCTAGAGCTTGAGTTCTCTGAGCTCCTGAGAGCGGCCCATTCTCTCACTGATGTGTGTAGAAGCGTCTGCAGGCCTAGAGCTTGAGTTCTCTGAGCTCCTGAGAGCGGCCCATTCTCTCACTGATGTGTGTAGAAGCGTCTGCAGGACTAGAGCTTGAGTTCTCTGAGCTCCTGAGAGCGGCCCATTCTCTCACTGATGTGTGTAGAAGCGTCTGCAGGTCTAGAGCTTGAGTTCTCTGAGCTCCTGAGAGCGGCTCATTCTCTCACTGATGTGTGTAGAAGCGTCTGCAGGTCTAGAGCTTGAGTTCTCTGAGCTCCTGAGAGCGGCCCATTCTCTCACTAATGTGTGTAGAAGCGTCTGCAGGTCTAGAGCTTGAGTTCTCTGAGCTCCTGAGAGCGGCCCATTCTCTCACTGATGTGTGTAGAAGCGTCTGCAGGCCTAGAGCTTGAGTTCTCTGAGCTCCTGAGAGCGGCCCATTCTCTCACTGATGTGTGTAGAAGCGTCTGCAGGACTAGAGCTTGAGTTCTCTGAGCTCCTGAGAGCGGCCCATTCTCTCACTGATGTGTGTAGAAGCGTCTGCAGGACTAGAGCTTGAGTTCTCTGAGCTCCTGAGAGCGGCCCATTCTCTCACTGATGTGTGTAGAAGCGTCTGCAGGTCTAGAGCTTGAGTTCTCTGAGCTCCTGAGAGCGGCCCATTCTCTCACTGATGTGTGTAGAAGCGTCTGCAGACCTAGAGCTTGAGTTACACACCTGTGGCCATGAAGGGGTTGAACACCTGAACTCAGGGATTTGGAGGGGCGGCACAATACTTTTGGCAATATAGTGTAAATAATTTTCTTCCAGGGAAAGATTAGAATCTGATCCAGTGAGTCTCCTGTGGTTAGTGCTTGTTGACTGTCTCTATGAATCGTGTGTTCCTCCGGTTCAGGTTTGTGAATGTGCTGCTGCCAGCTGTGGCGCGGGCCGTGGGCGTTCGGATCCGCTGGTGGCAGCCGCAGCACGACGGGGCGGATCGAAGCGACTGGGCTCTGGATAATGTGCTGATCTCCGGCTCAGACGCTCACGCTCAGATCTCAGACACGTTTGGAGGAGTGGCGCTGCCCAGCCACGAGCGAGCGCCCGCCGATGGCACACACAGCAGCTCGCCGCCCCATCACGAGGAGACCATCGGTACCAACTCTCAGAGATAACTCTAAGATACAGAGAATAACTCTTTACATGCTCAAACAGCAACATTACACACTAAATGACTTTAAAGGACTGTGATGTTGATCTAAATCAGTTTTGCACGTGCAGGTCACGGGGTCAGCCCGGGCCGTAGCTCTCACACATATTCACTCGAATCCGTTCTGTTTCAGTGAGTGATCACTGGCTGTTTTCTGAAGACTGCTCCGTGAAGCGTTTCTGCAGCTCTCCGGACGGAGTCATGGTGTGTGGAAACACTGATGGACAGGAAGTTTACGCCGTCACACATGACATAGTTCCTGCCAAAGGCTGGGTCATGCAGTTCAAGGTAAACGCTCACTGACGCACACATGCTGCCATTGGTTTACATTCACATTTCCAGTGGTGGACAGGAACATTTTTCAAGTATCTGTACTTGATGAGTATTTTGGGAAACGTTAACTTCACTACAAAGCATGATACCATAGTTTTTACGTTTTACTCTGCATTTCATAAAAGCATATCATACCTCGTTATTTTGACAAGACGTGATAGATTCAATTCGATTCGTGAACGAGCTGATTCTGTTCAATCGGTTCACATACGCACTGAACGATTCCTTCGTGAATAAGAGTGACTCGACTGCCTCTGTTCTCAACTCACTGATTCAAATGATCTGGTCTAAACGAGTGAAGATCAGGGATATCGTGCGTGCAACTGTGGGTGTGAAAAGTACTGAATTTTAGTATTGATTATTGTAAATAAAGCTTAGCCTGGATGCCAGCCGAACTTTGCCCTGCCCACAACATTTGAGTTCGGGAAGTTCGGTCTGGACTTGATCTGTTGTGGAGCAACTATGCCCGAACATAAGCTGTTCAGACCATAGACCGTAAAAAATATGGACGACGCGACTTCATTGACTTCCGCTGACCAGAGTTGAAGCTTTCGTAGGCCGCACACGGCGCTGACATCTCGGAACCGGGTCTGAGCAGATGTGATCGCGGGACCGGGTCTGAGCAGATGTGATCTCGGGACCGGGTCTGAAAAGATGTGATCTCGGGACCGGGTCTGAACAGATGTGATCTCGGGACCGGGTCTGAGCAGATGTGATCTCGGGACCTGGTCTGAGCAGATGTGATCTCGGGACCGGGTCTGAGCAGATGTGATCTCGGGACCGGGTCTGAGCAGATGTGATCTCGGGACCGGGTCTGAGCAGATGTGATCTCGGGACCGGGTCTGAGCAGATGTGATCTCGGGACCGGGTCTGAGCAGATGTGATCTCGGGACCGGGTCTGAGGAGATGTGATCTCGGGACCGGGTCTGAGCAGATGTGATCTCGGGACCGGGTCTGAGCAGATGTGATCTCGGGATCGGGTCTGAGCAGATGTGATCTCGGGACCGGGTCTGAGCAGATGTGATCTCGGGGCCGGAGTTGCGCAGTCGAGAGCAGGAAGTAGAGGCGCGATTATCAAAAGCCGCCCACACTCACAGATGCAGAACAATTCATTATGTTGGTGTGAACTAAACAATTATAGAAATGTAGAAATTAAAGCTAAAGCTCCAATCTCCTCCCAAAAATCCTGAAAAAAAGTCTGTTAGTGCCTCAGTGACAACTTCACTCAGAGAAGCCGTCAATCTCAGCTGTCAATCATGACGTCACACCCCCCGTTTTTATAGTATCAAATAACGAATTAAAACTAAACTTATTTAAAAAACGAACACTTGAAATGAAATCATCGTGATAAAAACTGCCTAAAATGACAGAAACCATCTTTAGGAAACAATTATTTGAAGTGTAATTTAATCGTTTAGCACGTCTATTCTAATACATGGAGAGGCGGGGTTTATGAGCTATACTGGGACCGGGGGGCGATCGAGGCGCGGAGGCTTCAGTTTCTGAGAGGAGCGCTGCAGGCTTGGTTCAGACCAATCAAATTGTCAGGGCGGGCTTTAGACGATGATGGACAGATGATAAACAGTAACGTAAGCATCCACGTCACCAAAGAGAGCTTGGGTTGAATTTGTTCTAATCCTAAACGGAGAACTACGTTGCTCTGATTGGTTGTAGGTCTTTCCTAGTTTGGTTGAAACACGCCCCATAATCACAGCCCAACGGAGCAGATCAGACTCATATTCTGACTAGAATTGAGTATGACGACGTCAGGCTAAATAAAGCTAGTATGTTTGCATAGTGTTCCTCTTAACCCTCTGGTGCTCTTCCTGTAGGGCTTGCATTGGTCATCTCACCGGTCAGAAGTGACCGAACACCTAAAAATGAAACTTCCTCCACCCCAGTAAAACCAATGCAATTTATTTTTTTTCAATAATATTTTTTCTTTTTAATTTTGTATTTTGAGATGATTTGATAGTATTTTGTAATATTTATGCAATAATTATGGTCTTTTTTTTCCATTGAAAATTATACACATTTTTATTTTATTTTTTATTATTGCAGTATTTCAGGTTAAAATAGAGACTAGGCTTTTTTTGAAGGCAGATTAGCGCCTCTTTTAGAATGATTTAAGAAATCATGCAACCATGTGTGTAACCACTAGAGGTCTCTGTGGAGAGGCTTGAGAATTCACTAGGTCTCTTTTGAACACATTTAATGATTTTTTTTTTTTGAATATATATTAAAAAAATCTCAAAGACTATTTATTATAAAGTTTTAGATATTTTTTTGGTTTGTTGTTAGAAATATAGATTTCTGTGAATTTTTGTTTTTGCAGATTTCCCATTCATTTCCTATGGTGGTCATTTTTGACCGAAGAGATCAAGTGGGGGTATTTTTTTTACGACCAATTAGCATGCTCGAATCAGGCCCTCAATTATTTTTGTGCTAGAAAAGTCACCAAGTTTCATATCATTCTGATGAAGCTGTGATTTATAAAAATTCCAAATGTGGTTCATGGGTTCCGTTTTTCATAGGTGTGTGTGTGTGTGTCAATATCACACTCTTGATGTTTTAGAGTGTCACCCCTTCACTGCTGTGTGCTTGTTTTCAGCATTGTGGCTGATTTGTAGATTGTACACACAAATATTCAGAGAATGTGTGTTTTTGCCGATTTCCCATTCATTTCCTGTGGTCGCTCATTTATAACCGAAGACAATGAACGCTACTTTTTTTTTACGACCAATTAGCATGCTCAAATCATGACCCCAATTTTTTTGTGTGTTTACATCCCTAATGCTAGAAAAGTCACCAAGTTTCATATCATTTCGATGAAGCTGTGATTTTTAAAATTTCAAAACAGAACATGTTCTGGTCAGAAATGACAGAAGAGCACCAGAGGGTTAAAATGATGATGCATTTGACCTCTGTACGTTGTATTTTTATTACATTTTTCATTACATATTTGCACAAAATTTGTTTAGAAGAATGACACAATGGAATGTTAATGTTCACACAACCAAGAAAAAACATGTTTAAAACGTTCAGAGAACATTCAGAAATAACTTTTCTTGTGGGAACTTTAGTGAAACGAACAGCTGGGTCATGAAGTGAGCATTTGGAGTAATAGATAAGTACAGATAAACCACAGTGGTGTGTGTGTGTGTGTGTGTAGATGGCGGTCGGCTGCAGCGTGCCGGAGAAGCCTGCGGAGAGACAGGTTCACGTTCAGTACTCGGTGAACTTCGGTGTGACCTGGAAGTACCTGGTGCCTCAGTGTTTGCCCGCGGACCCTCGGTGTGGAGGTCAGGTGTCACAGCCGTCCGTCTTCTTCCCTGCCGACAGGTGGAAGCGAGCCGTCTACCCTCTCCCAGACAGCCTCGCAGACACGTGAGACAACACACACATTACAATAAACTGCTATGGTGGAGTTAGCTGGGAGTGCTGATTCAGGCGGTGATGTCCACAGAACGGTGCGGTTCCGCTTCTACCAGAGGCATTCGGACACGCAGTGGGCGCTGGAGAACTTCTACATCGGTCCAGCCTGTGAGAAGCACTGTGGAGGTCATGGAGACTGTCTGGACCAGCAGTGCCTGTGTGACCCCGGGTTCTCCGGGCCCAGCTGCTACGCCAGCACCACACTGAAGGTAACGCAGAGCACACGAGTATCTGAACACACACACGGCCGCGCTGCACCGCTCACGCTCTCACTGTCCCCCAGCAGGCTTCGCTGAAGGAGCGCTTCGACTGGGACGGGGCCCGCGGGCCGCAGTGGCAGACGCTGGAGGGCGGGTCCCCCTGTACGGACTGCAGGGTGCTGGTGGAGGGAACGGCTCTGTACTTCAGCGGAGCCGGGGCCAGACAGGCCGTCACCAGCGATCTGGACCTGCGTGGGGCGAAGTAACTACACATTACATACTCTATGCCAGGGGTGTCCAAAGTCCGGCCCGTGGGCCAAAGAATCAGTCCCCAACAGAAACAAGATTATTTTTCTAATCCATTGGCAGATCATTTAGTTTGTTTCAAGCAAAAACTCAATTCATTTTGATTTTTTCCCCCAGGAATCAAGAAAAAAGATGTCATTTTCCTTAGTAAAAGCATCTTGATTTAAGAAATTTTAGATATTTGGACTGGAGAAAAGAAAAGTAGGAAAAGCATTTATTGCAGTGTGGTTTTACCTGTGGTGATCTAAATAGAGCACTTGTTATTTTAAATAAGAATAGAGTTCTAACTCAGTAATAATATTTAAATTTCACCCATTAAAACTTTTTGGTTGATGAAAGTTTTACAGATATTGTTAAATATCTATAAATTTACATCTGTGTCCTATCACAAGCTACTGTCAGCTCAAGCTTTTGTCAAATCTGTCATGTTTCCAAGAAACAAAACATGTCATTATATATATATGTAATAGAAAAGGGACCGGCCCCCGGGAGTGTCCACAACATCGAATCTGGCCCCCTTTAAAAAAAGTTTGGACACCCCTGTCAAACCCTTCAGTCTCAGACATCAGCATCTTCTTCTGAAGGCCAGAGAGATGCTGTGATGAGCTGAACTCTTTAACCCAACAGGTTTTGCTTCACAGAACGTTCCCAAAACTCACATTTAAAATTAGTTTTGAATGCTCATGAAGCAGAACACATCAAACAATAATCACACAAATCTCGCTAACCTCGGGCTCTCTTCAGTGTGAGCCGGGGAAACTAAAGGCTCGCCCTGATCGGCCTGACGGGGACGCTACAGCGCTCAAAAGTATGAAATGGCTCATAACTCCTTAGGCGTCTTATAGCGTTGGAATCCTTGGCTCAAGACGGACAAAATGCATGACTCGGATTGGCTCATTGAAACTCAGCACACCTGTAAGAACTTGTTCTGTGGTCGCGTGAAAAAGGACACGGTGACTGGCCACTTGGTGGCGCTATAACAGGGCTGTAACTACTTCACCATTAGTCCAATTGATTGAAAACTGGCATGCAGTGTCTTTGTCCGAGGTGCCATGACTGTCTATGCGGACACTGACGTATCTCATAAAACATGGTCGCCATCGGCCAATGAAGTTTGAGCAGCTATTAGACAATGTTTACAGAGGCTGATCGGAACGAAACTCGAACATAGTAGAACTCCTGATGCTGAGCAACTTTGCCTCTAGGACCGCCGCTGTCCGTCAAATCATTTGTTAAATATTGGAAATTATTTCAAAAACCTACTTTGGCAAACTGGTCCTGGGTTTTTGGCTCAACCTCGAAATTGGCATTTGGCCTTTGGACAGCTATAGCAGGCCATTTAAAAAACAGGCGTGGCCAAGTCTAACCAAGATGCCTATCGTTCCTCAAAGAAAACTCAGAGCTTTGCTTCATTACGTGAGAACATGCGTCACATGATCCTAAAGAAGCATGCATACTTTTATGTTGATCGGCCCATAGGTGGCGCTATAACTGTTAAGAAGGTGTCAAAATGATGTGTTTCTATGGCAAGTCCCATGCAATGGCTGAAAGCGGCCCACTTCCTGTCTGATATATGGTTTGAACTTCACAAAACCATATATTTCCAAAGGTAAATTGCCTGTAAATGGTCTTTTCCTTCTATGATTTAATTGGTAACATGCTTGCTAAATAAACTGATAATTGCTAATATTATAGCTATATTTATAATCGAGTCTGATCGAATGCCTACAGTGCATTAAATGCTGTATTACAGTAATGTCAGTCATGTAATTCTGCTATATGTAGTTTATGATTATGAAAACAAGCTCTGGGTAGATTGTCACACAAAAAACATCTGCAATGTTTTAATTAGGTTACATTAAAAACCTAAAAATAACCTTCTGTCTCAAAATAAAACTTCCTGTAATGTTCTGTAAACGTTATTTTATGGTTGTAAAAAATAAAACCCTAAAGGAACATTCCTATATTTTGATTGTTAGGTTGTCAAATACTAACGTTATGGGAGTGTTGTGTGTTTCAGCGCTCTGTGATAGCCCATGACTGTAAGTGTATTCTCATATTAATAACTGTTCCAGGTTTGTGGAGTATTGGGCTAAAATCGGCAGTGAGGAGAATGTTACGCTGTGCCATCGCCCGACCTGTCGCAGAGAGGGCGTGCTGTTGGATTATTCTATAGATGGAGGTACGTTTCATTAACACGAACACATAATTCACTTTTATTAAAGAGCACGCTCTGTTTACTTCCTGTCTCTATGAAGCACCTCCTTCTGAAAAGCACACTGTGCTCTGATTGGTCGGCTGGAGCAGTGTGTTGTGATTGGTGTTTGGGAAATGTCCCTCCCTTTACCATGACCGCCAGTCTCAACACACCACTAACTAACTCAACCAGGCCCCGCCCCTTTATTATGCATATTAATTATTATAATGAGGAATATTGTGACGTGTTGGTTCCCGGACGAAAACTCAAGATGGAGGAGTTCAGGAACACTGATAAAGAGAAGAACTCAAACAGCAACACGGGATAAAGCTGAACAGGTGCTCTTTAAGGGCGCTTTCACACCTGCCTAGTTTGGTCCGAATCAAAATTACAGGTGTGAAACCTCCCCCTGACCACGGTCCGAAATTTGGTCAGACGAAAAGAGGCAGTCTCGGTCCGGATCAAACTGAACAAAGGTTTGGTTCGTTTCTAGTGTGAAAGTATTTTCTGTATGGTTCGTACTTTCAGAGCATTTACAGGAAGTTCCTGTTTATGTTTAAATATTATAATGTTATTTTTAAATTTCGTCTAGGCTACATTGATTATGAAAAGTGAAAAGATGCACAATATGTCAGAAGACAGAAGGTCAGAAATGATTTTGAAATAAATTTTGTATGATTTTGTGTAGAAAGCCGTTCTTTAATGTGAATTTCGTTCTGTATAAATTGTATCTTAATTTTAATCAGTGTTTCATCAG
>CM042251.1:582506-642506 GCA_023566225.1 Romanogobio albipinnatus
CACTGTGAATGATTCAGTGTCTTCTGTTATTTTTACTGTCCCAACCTTTTAGTAAACATAGGGTGACCAAACGTCCTGTTTTCCCAGGACATGTCCTGTCCTGGCCCTAATATAACAATTTTCTATCAGAACCGAGGGGCATACTTTAAATGTATTGAAATTAATAAGGAATCTTTGAGTAAACTTCAAGTATCATTTGAGTCTCATTGCCGGGCAGAGTGTCCTGGTTTTCGGTAATCAAAATATGGTCACCCTAGTAAACAAGGTGAGTTATTTGCACTTAATGTAAATGTCATCTACTTTACTTTAAAAAATGGTGGTTGAAATAAAATGCTCAACCGATCAGCATGTTCAGCGCCCAAGTCCCATCCCCGAAAGTTCCTGAACTTTGAAAAAGTACTACCTCGTGAGCTGGGACTTTCTGAGGGCGTAATTTTTACCCAGAACTTAATTTAGAAACACACCAAGTACAACCCCAAAGTCCCTCGTCCTGGGGAAAGTCCCTGCGTTGGAAGGCCTGTTCACACGGGATGATTTTCGCACGCGTTTATAGCCGATGTTTAACGCCTCATGACCAAACAAAGGGCTCTAATGTGAGTGTGCACACCGACGTGCAAAACGCCAGGCGTAAAAGCATCATTTAAAAAAAAAAACGCCTTGGCTTCATTTTTTGTTTTGACACGGCGTGTTAAAAACTGTCCAACCAATGAGATCGGCGCTTTAGTTGACGTGCCTGGGGCTGTTGAAGTGACAGTAAAACACCAATTGGTGGCGCTCAAGCACAAAACGGTCTTGCCGAGCAAACATTGATATGACGGAGAAGAAATAAGTAGACAAAGGAGAAGATGAGCTGCTAATGCTGCTTACCAGTTAGCAAAAAGTGTGTGAATGGTTTTGGCAAGCAGGTAAATACTGTCTCTTCTTCTTCTGCGTGACAAGCGAGTGTCAGAGGCGTAAAGTGGCGCAGCGCCATCTTGTGTACCAGGAGCGCCATTATCTACTGAATTTGCACGTCTCAGCGCATCGCCAGTGGAAATCGCTTGGGTGTGAACACAAAGACACGCAGAAAAACGTCTCGGAAAACACTGGCGATAAACGCACGATATTCATCCCGGTGTGCACAGGCCTTTATGCTGTAATGGATATGAAGAGAATGGACTCCATTTTGTTTCTGTATGCATGTGAAGATCTGTCCTTTCTTAATCTGAAGGTATACTTTCCTTCTCATCTCTGAACAAGACGGGTCCTTATTGGGACATTTGAAAGACTCTCGTGGTTATGGGCGATTATCCCTCACACTCTGCAAACATGTCCATCTGTGCTTCCACATCGCTGTGGACCCTGAGCTTCATGAGGAATCCAAATGCTGACAAACGTCATTGCACCTTCATCCTTGCCTATTTCCAAGGACTGAGTGTTATGTCATTGATTGGTGTGTGTGTGTGTGTGCTGTAGGGAGGCTCGTGTGAGGGGCGTACAGTTGCGATGGTGGCAGCCGCGCCATGAGGGCGCAGGTCATGATCAGTGGGCGCTGGACCATGTGGAAGTCATCCTGTGAGTACTCCTGGACAGATAAACAACACATGAACCATCCTTCACTCAGACATCAGTGTAATCTTTCAGCACAGCTCGGATAACATGATATAGAAAAGTACTTTGCTGACACTTGTGAGACAGGGGTTTTTGATTTGACAGTAAATTCTCCAGTTAGGCTAACAATAATGATTAAAGGGATCGTTCACCCAAAAATGAAAACTACCCCATGATTTACTCCCCCTCATGCCATCCTAGGTGTATGTGACATTCTTCTTTCAGACGAATACAATCAGAGTTCAATAAAAAAAGTCCTTGCCCACCCCATCGCCAAACCCAGACTCGTCCATGGGATTGTCAGACAGAGAAGCGTGATTGGTCACTCAGAGAACACGTCTCCACTGCTCTAGAGTCCAGTGGCGGCGCGCTTTACCCCACTGCATCCCACGCTTTGCATTGCACTTGGTGATGTGAGGCTTGGATGAGCTGCTCGGCCATGGAAACCCATTCCATGAAGCTCTACACACTGTTCTTGAGCTCATCTGAAGGCCACAGAAGTTTGGAGGTCTGGAGCTCTTGACTCTGCAGAAAGTTCTGTGACCCTCAGCATGCGCTGACCCCGCTCTGTGGTTTTACGTGGTCTACCACTTCGTAGGCCATGGACATTTTTTAATATAACTCTGACTGTGTTCGTCTGAAAGAAGAACGTCATACACACCTAGGATGGCTGGAGGGGGAGTAATCATGGGGTCATTTTCATTTTTGGGTGAACTATAGTCTCTACATAAAACACTCGCTGAGCTCATCCCACACACACACACTCCTGTTTCTACACATATCTCAGTCCCCGTCCCTCTCACTCAAGTTCTTGCCCTCACACTGCGCTCTCTTTCTCTCTCATCACTGTCACCCTTGTGCCCTCCACTCACCCGTTCACCTCCACCGTCCTCCACTGCTCTGCGATAACCCCTTCCTCACCTCCACCTGGTTTCACTCCCATCATCCCCTCTGGTCCTGCTGATGCAGGTCAGGCCACTTCCACCCCCACACCTCTGTGCTAGCCAGCAGCAGCCCTGTCCTGCATCTGATAACCTTTCCTCTCTTCTGTATTTTGCTCCCTATGGCATGGCTGTAGTGTGAGGTAAGTGCTTTGCTGTTCCCAGAATGCACCACTGTTCCCTGCCTTTGGTCGTCGCTCGCCTCATGAGCTTGTCTTGTGCATCACTATAGACCTCATCACCTCACACACGTGGACATAAAGGAAACAACACATGACACAAGTTCCCTAAAGTCCATTATTATAGATGACTATATTAACATTTCTAAATTGCTTTTACAAATATATTGTCTTCTTGAAGAATATCCAACTTTATTTCGATAGTCAACTTCAGACACTCTAACTCTGAGTAGCTGTGCAACTCCATGTCAACTCACTCTCATTAGAGTATTAGTAGACTGTTAGGTTGGGGTCAGTAGAATAAGTTGACCTGTGGTTGTAAAGTCACTGATAGTAGAATGTCTGTGAGGAGCATCAGAATAAAGAGCAGATCAAGTCTACTACTACTCTAATGACTGCTAGTGGACATGTGCACTTACTCACAGTTAGCAAGAGTATTGAAATAAAGTGTCACCTGTAAAGCTGCTACAATTGTGTAACCACATTTCAAGAAGTACTGGAACTAATCAGAAGGTGGAAGTTGTAAAAAATATACAGTACTGTGCAAAAGTTAAACATTTACTGTACTTTAAGATGCGTTTGCTTTAGTTGCCCATAAAGGAATATCAGTAATAACCTGAAGACTTATGCACAGTACTGTGTGTGTGTGTGTGTTGTTTCCATTGTTGTCGTTCCCTGTATCCGACCCTAATCTAGGCACTCTTTCCCCTACACAGTTGGAGGTCACCTAAAATAGATCTAACATTTCATTTAGTTTTTGGTTTTAGATAATAAACACTACGGACAGGTGTGTGTACAGAAACAGGTCCACTCACTCGTACAGGTTTACTACAGCTGGAGAGTCAGGACCTGTCCTCCTTACACACACGTCAAACACAGAGCAATATAACGAGACACTCACTGGTCACTTTATTAGGTACACCTTTCTGATACTGTGCTTGCCCTCAGAATAGGCCAATCCCTAAAGATTCCTGTCCATGTTGACCGGATAGCCTGGACATGCATGTGGTGATTTGTCCGGCATGTTTATGATGCACTTCTGCCACATGCCAAACATGTGTTGGGTGGAGATTTGGGGACTGTGTGGGACACTGGAGTAATTCCAGGAGTAAGGCCATGAGTAGCTCACAGGTGATGAGATAAGTGTACAGATGTACAGGTGTGCCTATAAAATGACTACTGAGTGTATAAGAGAGAACTATGGACGAACGTATTGGGACACCTGACCATTACTCCAACAGGGACAGTAATGACATCACATTCTTAATACATAGACATTAATATGGAGTCGGTCCCCAATCTGCAGGAAAACAGCTTCCACTCTTCCACTCTTCCACTCTTCCACTCTTCCACTCTTCCACTCTTCTGGGAAGGCTTTCCACTGAATGCCTGGCTAGTAATCTCGTAATTTTACACCAAACCCAGTGTGTGTTTTACACCAAACCCAGTGTGTGTTTTACACCAAACCCAGTGTGTGTTTTACACCAAACCCAGTGTGTGTTTTACACCAAACCCAGTGTGTGTTTTACACCAAACCCAGTGTGTGTTTTACACCAAACCCAGTGTGTGTTTTACACCAAACCCAGTGTGTGTTTTACACCAAACCCAGTGTGTGTTTTACACCAAACCCCAGTGTGTGTTTTACACCAAAACCAGTGTGTGTTTTACACCAAACCCAGTGTGTGTTTTACACCAAACCCAGTGTGTGTTTTACACCAAACCCAGTGTGTGTTTTACACCAAACCCCAGTGTGTGTTTTACACCAAACCCCAGTGTGTGTTTTACACCAAACCCCAGTGTGTGTTTTACACCAAACCCCAGTGTGTGTTTTACACCAAACCCAGTGTGTGTTTTACACCAAACCCAGTGTGTGTTTTACACCAAACCCAGTGTGTGTTTTACACCAAACCCAGTGTGTGTTTTACACCAAACCCCAGTGTGTGTTTTACACCAAACCCAGTGTGTGTTTTACACCAAACCCAGTGTGTGTTTTACACCAAACCCAGTGTGTGTTTTACACCAAACCCAGTGTGTGTTTTACACCAAACCCCAGTGTGTGTTTTACACCAAAACCAGTGTGTGTTTTACACCAAACCCAGTGTGTGTTTTACACCAAACCCAGTGTGTGTTTTACACCAAACCCAGTGTGTGTTTTACACCAAACCCAGTGTGTGTTTTACACCAAACCCAGTGTGTGTTTTACACCAAACCCCAGTGTGTGTTTTACACCAAAACCAGTGTGTGTTTTACACCAAACCCAGTGTGTGTTTTACACCAAACCCAGTGTGTGTTTTACACCAAACCCAGTGTGTGTTTTACACCAAACCCAGTGTGTGTTTTACACCAAACCCAGTGTGTGTTTTACACCAAACCCAGTGTGTGTTTTACACCAAACCCAGTGTGTGTTTTACACCAAACCCAGTGTGTGTTTTACACCAAACCCCAGTGTGTGTTTTACACCAAACCCCAGTGTGTGTTTTACACCAAACCCCAGTGTGTGTTTTACACCAAACCCCAGTGTGTGTTTTACACCAAACCCAGTGTGTGTTTTACACCAAACCCAGTGTGTGTTTTACACCAAACCCAGTGTGTGTTTTACACCAAACCCAGTGTGTGTTTTACACCAAACCCCAGTGTGTGTTTTACACCAAACCCAGTGTGTGTTTTACACCAAACCCAGTGTGTGTTTTACACCAAACCCAGTGTGTGTTTTACACCAAACCCAGTGTGTGTTTTACACCAAACCCCAGTGTGTGTTTTACACCAAAACCAGTGTGTGTTTTACACCAAACCCAGTGTGTGTTTTACACCAAACCCAGTGTGTGTTTTACACCAAACCCAGTGTGTGTTTTACACCAAACCCAGTGTGTGTTTTACACCAAACCCAGTGTGTGTTTTACACCAAACCCAGTGTGTGTTTTACACCAAACCCAGTGTGTGTTTTACACCAAACCCCAGTGTGTGTTTTACACCAAACCCAGTGTGTGTTTTACACCAAACCCAGTGTGTGTTTTACACCAAACCCAGTGTGTGTTTTACACCAAACCCAGTGTGTGTTTAACACCAAACCCAGTGTGTGTTTTACACCAAACCCCAGTGTGTGTTTTACACCAAACCCAGTGTGTGTTTTACACCAAACCCCAGTGTGTGTTTTACACCAAACCCAGTGTGTGTTTTACACCAAACCCAGTGTGTGTTTTACACCAAACCCAGTGTGTGTTTTACACCAAACCCAGTGTGTGTTTTACACCAAACCCCAGTGTGTGTTTTACACCAAACCCAGTGTGTGTTTTACACCAAACCCAGTGTGTGTTTTACACCAAACCCAGTGTGTGTTTTACACCAAACCCCAGTGTGTGTTTTACACCAAACCCAGTGTGTGTTTTACACCAAACCCCAGTGTGTGTTTTACACCAAACCCAGTGTGTGTTTTACACCAAACCCAGTGTGTGTTTTACACCAAACCCAGTGTGTTTTACACCAAACCCAGTGTGTGTTTTACACCAAACCCAGTGTGTTTTACACCAAACCCAGTGTGTGTTTTACACCAAACCCCAGTGTGTGTTTTACACCAAACCCCAGTGTGTGTTTTACACCAAACCCCAGTGTGTGTTTTACACCAAACCCCAGTGTGTGTTTTACACCAAACCCCAGTGTGTGTTTTACACCAACCCCAGTGTGTGTTTTACACCAACCCCAGTGTGTTTTACACCAAACCCAGTGTGTGTTTTACACCAAACCCCAGTGTGTGTTTTACACCAAACCCCAGTGTGTGTTTTACACCAACCCCAGTGTGTGTTTTACACCAACCCCAGTGTGTTTTACACCAAACCCCAGTGTGTGTTTTACACCAAACCCAGTGTGTGTTTTACACCAAACCCAGTGTGTGTTTTACACCAAACCCCAGTGTGTGTTTTACACCAAACCCAGTGTGTGTTTTACACCAAACCCAGTGTGTTTTACACCAAACCCAGTGTGTGTTTTACACCAAACCCAGTGTGTGTTTTACACCAAACCCAGTGTGTTTTACACCCAACCCAGTGTGTGTTTTACACCAAACCCAGTGTGTTTTACACCAAACCCAGTGTGTTTTACACCAAACCCAGTGTGTGTTTTACACCAAACCCAGTGTGTGTTTTACACCAAACCCAGTGTGTGTTTTACACCAAACCCAGTGTGTGTTTTACACCAAACCCAGTGTGTGTTTTACACCCAACCCAGTGTGTGTTTTACACCAAACCCAGTGTGTTTTACACCAAACCCAGTGTGTTTTACACCCAACCCAGTGTGTGTTTTACACCAAACCCCAGTGTGTGTTTTACACCAACCCCAGTGTGTGTTTTACACCAAACCCAGTGTGTGTTTTACACCAAACCCAGTGTGTTTTACACCAAACCCAGTGTGTGTTTTACACCAAACCCCAGTGTGTGTTTTACACCAACCCCAGTGTGTGTTTTACACCAAACCCAGTGTGTTTTACACCAAACCCAGTGTGTGTTTTACACCAAACCCAGTGTGTGTTTTACACCAAACCCAGTGTGTTTTACACCAAACCCAGTGTGTTTTACACCAAACCCAGTGTGTGTTTTACACCAAACCCAGTGTGTTTTACACCAAACCCAGTGTGTGTTTTACACCAAACCCAGTGTGTGTTTTACACCCAACCCAGTGTGTGTTTTACACCAAACCCAGTGTGTTTTACACCAAACCCAGTGTGTTTTACACCAAACCCAGTGTGTGTTTTACACCCAACCCAGTGTGTGTTTTACACCAAACCCAGTGTGTTTTACACCAAACCCAGTGTGTTTTACACCAAACCCAGTGTGTGTTTTACACCAAACCCAGTGTGTGTTTTACACCAAACCCAGTGTGTGTTACACCCAACCCAGTGTGTGTTTTACACCAAACCCAGTGTGTTTTACACCAAACCCAGTGTGTGTTTTACATCAAACCCCTGTGTGTGTTTTACACCAACCCCAGTGTGTGTTTTACACCAAACCCAGTGTGTTTTACACCAAACCCAGTGTGTGTTTTACACCAAACCCAGTGTGTGTTTTACACCAAACCCCAGTGTGTGTTTTACACCAACCCCAGTGTGTGTTTTACACCAAACCCCAGTGTGTGTTTTACACCAAACCCAGTGTGTGTTTTACACCAAACCCAGTGTGTGTTTTACACCAAACCCAGTGTGTGTTTTACACCAAACCCAGTGTGTGTTTTACACCAAACCCAGTGTGTGTTTTACACCAAACCCAGTGTGTTTTACACCAAACCCAGTGTGTTTTACACCAAACCCAGTGTGTTTTACACCAAACCCAGTGTGTGTTTTACACCAAACCCAGTGTGTGTTTTACACCAAACCCAGTGTGTGTTTTACACCAAACCCAGTGTGTGTTACACCCAACCCAGTGTGTGTTTTACACCAAACCCAGTGTGTTTTACACCAAACCCCAGTGTGTGTTTTACACCAAACCCAGTGTGTGTTTTACACCAACCCCAGTGTGTGTTTTACACCAAACCCAGTGTGTTTTACACCAAACCCAGTGCGTGTTTTACACCAAACCCAGTGTGTGTTTTACACCAAACCCAGTGTGTGTTTTACACCAAACCCCAGTGTGTGTTTTACACCAACCCCAGTGTGTGTTTTACACCAAACCCAGTGTGTTTTACACCAAACCCAGTGTGTGTTTTACACCAAACCCAGTGTGTGTTTTACACCAAACCCAGTGTGTGTTTTACACCAAACCCCAGTGTGTGTTTTACACCAAACCCAGTGTGTTTTACACCCAACCCAGTGTGTGTTTTACACCAAACCCAGTGTGTTTTACACCAAACCCAGTGTGTGTTTTACACCAAACCCCAGTGTGTGTTTTACACCAAACCCAGTGTGTGTTTTACACCAAACCCCAGTGTGTGTTTTACACCAAACCCCAGTGTGTGTTTTACACCAAACCCCAGTGTGTGTTTTACACCAAACCCCAGTGTGTGTTTTACACCAAACCCAGTGTGTTTTACACCAAACCCAGTGTGTGTTTTACACCAAACCCCAGTGTGTGTTTTACACCAAACCCAGTGTGTGTTTTACACCAAACCCAGTGTGTGTTTTACACCAAACCCCAGTGTGTGTTTTACACCAAACCCAGTGTGTTTTACACCCAACCCAGTGTGTGTTTTACACCAAACCCAGTGTGTGTTTTACACCAAACCCAGTGCGTGTTTTACACCAAACCCAGTGTGTGTTTTACACCAAACCCAGTGTGTGTTTTACACCAAACCCAGTGTGTGTTTTACACCAAACCCAGTGTGTGTTTTACACCAAACCCAGTGCGTGTTTTACACCAAACCCAGTGCGTGTTTTACACCAAACCCAGTGTGTGTTTTACACCAAACCCAGTGTGTGTTTTACACCAACCCCAGTGTGTGTTTTACACCAAACCCCAGTGTGTGTTTTACACCAAACCCAGTGCGTGTTTTACACCAAACCCAGTGTGTGTTTTACACCAAACCCCAGTGTGTGTTTTACACCAAACCCCAGTGCGTGTTTTACACCAAACCATGGGAACCCACTCCACGAAGCTCCCGCCGCACAGTTTCTGTGCTGATATTAAAGGGACAGTTCACCCAAAAATGACTTTTTCTCTCCCTCAGGTCATCCTAGGTGTGTATGACATTCTTCTGTCAGACGAACATAATCAGAGTGATATTAATAAATGTCCTGGCTAATCCAAGCTTTATAATGGGAGTGAATGGCTGCCCCAAAAAGTGCATCTATCCATCATGTAACTGCTCCTCATAAAGGCCTTCTGAAGCGAATCAATGCACTTGTATAAGAAAAATATCCCTATTTAACACGTTATAAAGTAAAATATCTAGCTTCCAGTGGACCACCTTCTGTATTTTCAAGAATTGAGACTTGTCCCAATACTTTCGTCCATGTTGAATAGGATGGACTGATGACTTGAGAAAGATTCCCTCCATTTCTGAACTGTAATGTACACAGTGATCACCACTCATGAGTTTAATCTCCGTCATTCTACAACTCGAGGCCACACTGATGGAATGGAAAAGACTTGCATTGCATATGAAACCTGTAGTGTACACATGTTTTACTATAATAACAAAGTTGTTTGAAGGTTATGGTGACACAAGCCTTTCAATAAATATCATTAAAATTTGATTACAGCGCTGTATTTGTTTGCATGCCCAGTAACCCGCCCCAGGTCCCTTAAGTTTGACCGTATTTGTCCATAAGCCATCGCTAACTTGTGTGTCGTGGCTGTATCTCCACTAGTCCAGAGCCTCACAGATAAGATCCCTTTCACCGGTCCTTCACCCTCATCACAGCACCATCTCCCACCCTCCTGTCCCTTCATGCTTTGCAGACGCCCCTTCCTGTCCTGGCTGCGTTCCTGGCTCATTGGTCCCAACCTGACGGACAGAAGAGGCAATGACAGGCTAAGCAATAGCAACTCTCAGACTCTTTTCCACATTTGATTTCATTATTATTTAGTTTGTTTGGACGCTGTCCGTCTGTCTGTGTGTCTCTCCTCCTCACAACCTCTCACTGTTTTTACGTTTGGTCTCTTTTTTCTTTTTTCCATCTGTCAGTCTTTCCTCAAGCTCCAACCTCAAGCAATGTCTTCAGTCAAAGTCTGTTGATTGCAAAAACAATTGAGAGCGTAAAACGAGACGACGACAGTGTCTGAGGTTACGAGTGAACGGTCGATTTGATTCTGTAGTGCTCTGTGAATTCTTGGCTAGAAACGACTTAGAAGAGCGGTAACCGCTGCTAACCCGACCGCCTCTGTCTGCTCTCCTCTTCACAGCACCCGCAAACAAAACTACATGATGAACTACTCCAGACAGACTGGGCTACACCACTACTACAACAGGAAGAGGCGAGCACTGCGGCAACGAACCTAACCGCACACACGTTATTCTGTTGGCTACGATCCGCTTTCCCTGATGAGAAAACACCATGTCAGGTCACTTCTGTCAGCATATGGCCATTCTCTCTCATCTGAACAATACATCGGACCATCTCGTCCCATTTCTAGCCAATCAATGCCTTCCCAGAGCAGTGTGATGGGAAAGACAAGCACCTAAACGTGGCGATTTTTGTATACTATCTATGAACTATTGGGTTTCCTGATTCTGTTTGTTATTATGATCTTGTTTGAGTTCTCCTGATGTGAACCTGCTCTCACCTCACTTTCTGCCACACTGTGAATTGTTCTGATGGTTATGATGATCTTTACTAGAGCCGATAACGTACGAGCACCGAGGAAAACTGAAGAAGACTCTTTCTGTTGGATGAAGATAATGTGTTTTGCTGTTGTGTGTCTGTGGGTATGTTTTGTGATGCGTTGATTGTGGTGTTCCAATCATTTGTTAGTTTTATACTAACTCTAAATCTTTTGGGCTTCGATCGATCTTCCTTCATTGGGAGAAGTCGGCCTTGGAGAGGAAAAAAAATAAAAAATAAAATCAAGCAGAGAATGAAAAGAAAGATTACATTTAAAAAGAGAGACTAACATGTTTTGTTGTTGTTGATAAATCACTTTTTTTATATATCTTGGTTCCTTAAGAATATTTATGGTAAATGGTTCTCCACTTAACCTATTTAAGATGCACTGTGTGTGAAATGTTTGTTTGATTTGGATTATTTTTAGGTTTAAGTTATTAGGTCAGGTTCTCATTCAGTGTCATCCAGTCGTGCTGTTGGACATTTCCTCATTCCCTTCTTTCTTTGATTACCTGTCAGTGTTGTTTATGATGTTACCTTCCCCTTCTTGGTGTAGCTCTCCAATATAGCAAGTTCTTGTGTTTATATATATATAAATATATATATATGCAGGGATCCATCAGCCTTATAAAAGGGAATAAAGAACTGTCAAAACCTCCAGCTGAAGAGTGTTTATTGACTAAGGAGTTAATGGCGGCCTGTTGCAAACACAAGCTCCAGTGTGTTAAAGAAAGAAACGGATCCGATGACAGGTTTATAGAACAATGCAATGTCACAAGAGTAAGGCTCTGAGGTTACATATAATTAAGGTTTTGATTTGTAAAGGATTTCCTGTTTCTTTCCCTTGCATCATTTGCCCGTTTCTCCATCTTCGCTCACGTCTCACAGGACTGAAGTCTTAAACAAGGCAAGAAAACTCTTGAGATGAAACAAAGGAACAACCTCCTCTAGTTCGATTCAAGTAACTCAACCTTAATGATATTTTATATTACAATTATTTGTGTCCTGTTTGAGCCCAGCACAAAGAATGCACGTTAAGTAATGCCAGCAATGCTGGAACAAACCCACTGCAACTATGAGACATTAGACATTACGATGATTTAGGCGAAATGGCTTAAAATGATTCACTAGTATGGGAGAGCGGGGCACGACCCAACGCTTTTTGGAGTCAATATGCCAAAGCATCGCAGAGATACTGTTTTTCGGTCAAATTCGTTTTTCGTTATCCAAAAACAGTTTGACAAATCAACATGAATTCCACGTTTTGTCGGAACGGTCTGAAGATGATCTGGTTGAATTTTGCAATCGAATCCGCCAAGGAATCAGAGGAAAATATAATTTTGTTTCTAGCTCTTACGGTTATTAGCGTAAACATGAGTGCAACTTTGGACAGGTGGTGGCGCTAGAGCGGTTGAGTTACAGACTCCAGATTGGCTCTGGGGACAGCTCAGACCGTCCTCTATCTGTGTGCCAAATCTCATAACTTTCCCTCAAGCGGTTCTATGGGCTGCCATAGAAGAACACTAACGATTACAATACAATTAGCTAATGAGCAAAAATGGTGACACTTTGTTAGCTAGCAATATGCTAAACATGCTAATGGGATTTGCACTTTTAGTCACATGCCCAGAGCCGCTGCGGTCACATAAAGCGTATGGTTTGTCCTCCTTGTCCTACCTAAGTGGGTCACAGCCATCTAAAGGCCAGCTAATATAGTTTAATATAAATATGATCTTCTGAAGCGGTTGCGTGTCTTGAAAAAGGCGGATGCTAACTAGCAGCTAATGGACTACAGAGGCAGTCGAGGAGACTACACGTCATCCTCCGCTTTACCTTAAGCTCAACTGTGCTCTTATGAACTCAAACGCTCTGGGAAAATGTTTTGAGATAAAAACTGGAAGAGTTATTAAAAGTGTAGTCCGTTTATAGCCTAGCTTTAGCCTTTTACTACTAGCGACTGCATTTATGCTTCAAAATTAATAAACGTTGTGTTCAAATGATCTTGATGGACAAAACGTGCAAGTATTATAAAGGACCACGGAGGATAATACGCCTATGGGGGGAAGTCAGTGCGATGCTCACTGCTGATTGGCCTACTCAGTGAGTGACATCACACCTGCAGCGCTCTATTTATATTTCTATTCTTCAAAATATCTCAGACTGAAGAGACTCATCAGGTTTGGAACAACATGAGGGAGAGTAAATGATGACAGAATTTTCAATTTTGCGTGATCTATCCCTTTAACATGCAATAAAGTGTCCGTTTACGCTGAAGTATATTATTTAAAAGTAGCCCATATTGTTTACGTAATAAGCACTCTTTTTAAAAGTGTGCTAAAGCAGTAACCCCCACTGAGGGGAAGTCCCCGATATTGCTCTCCAGTGCGCACTGGAGGACGGCAGACATTTTAAAAAGTCATCTTTCTGGTCTGCGCGCTGGTCAAAATGGCCAATCAGATCAAAGAAGGCGGGGCTTGAAGTTCACTTTAGATGAGTGTGAATTTAAACGCGATGGTTTTACAGTGAAAGTGTGTGTGCGTGATCAGACGGGCTAAATATTTAATATTAGGGTAGAGTGGGGGAACACCCCCTTAAGGAAAATAAATGTGACTTGAATTGCCATCCCGGTTTTGAGTGACTATGGCAGGAGTTATTCACCAAATATTAAAATTGCGCAGCCTTCATAATTAATTAGTATTTTGACTGAAAATATTTTTGTACAAAGGAGCGTTTGCCCCAGCGGTGGGGTAAATAAAATGCCCCCTTTCTTACCAACCAGTTTGCTTCATAGATCAACAGCAGAATGAGCAGAATATAGTTTTTAATCTCTCAAAGTAAAAGGCAAGTCATGTATCAACATGTATATATATTAATATTTATTTGAGGAATGTCCAAAATATCCAAATTTTTACCATTTATATTTATATATAAGCCATGCAAACAAATGTGTTGTAATAAATAAATAAACAAATAAATAAATACATACATAAATAAACATTAATTCATTAGCCATTCACAGCCATTTGAACATTTATATTTATATAACTAAGCCATGCAAACAAATGTGTTGTAATAATAAATAAATAAATAAATATTAAACTAATACATTTGTATATTTATGTAGTGAAATATATTCAATAAATGCATTAAAAGCCTCTATGTTTTATCATTGGGTCACCACCACCTTCCATCAGTGAGCTAACTGTGCTATCCAGCTAGCCTAATGCTCACTTGAGGTCATTTTTTTTTATTTTGTTCAAATATTTAGATTTTACCACCTAGTTATACTGCATTAAGTGTAAAACAGAGGATTTGATAGACAGAAATATGTTATTATAGTAATTATGATAGCCCTCTGGGGGGCGTTTTACCCCACAAGCTGTGACTTTTTTAAAAATGTTTAATTTTTAAAATATAATTATATTCCTTATAAATAACATTTCCTCTCAAACGACAGACTTCACTCTTCATCTCTCACACATCACTGTGATCTCCTGCAGAACAATATTCTCTTAAACACTTGTTTACTAATGTCTGAAAAGCCATGTGATCCTCTTCTCTTCAGAAACGTCGCTGGTGTCAGCTTCCCCAAGGAGATCTGTTTATCCCTGTTGTCAACGAAGTGCATAGCAACAGTGAAAATGTATCTTGACTCCCTCTAGTGGTTATTTTGGGAATCCCCTAATATTTGACTGTTTTATGATGGATATGTTTAACGACCCACAGTAACGCAAACTCAACTTTTTTTCAATGTAATTTCGCGATTTTAAATTGAAAATGAACGAAATGCGAAAGGTTTTTATTTGTCTTTACATTTTTGACATATTAAGACAAACAAGAGTGAACTTAAAATATTATTTGCAAAGAGTTTAAATTGATTACTTCACAACTATGTATAATTAGACCTAGAACAAGTTTTACATTTTTATTTCTTCTTTATTCTCTGGAAACTCTTGAGCTCATTTAATTATTCAATTTATGAGAGAAAAACCCGCTGGTCCTCCAAATGTTCAGAAGATGGTTATTATGGACAGTGTTGAGGATATTTATGATCTCTCTGTGTCACACACATAACTCGAAAGCATTAGTTCGGAATCACCGGATTGCAGCACCGGGACCGGAGTCTGGTCAGCCGGGCCGTACTATTATCCGCCGCGGGGATGTTCTGAGAGGAGTCGCCGGCGGGAGACTCGCTCTTCTCAGGCAGGTGATGTCCACCTTAGCCAGATCTCGAGTCAGATCATGATTTTCTGATGTGATATGAAATAATAACTATAGTAAACACCGATGATGGCGCCGGTAATCCCGCAGAGCCGCAGTCGTCGTGTCGCATCCGGAGTTCCCCCCGCTCCCGGCGCCGGTGGTGCGGTCGGGCTGGAGCAGGAAGCGGGAAGTGGAAGACGGTGGCCAGGAAAGCCTTTCTCTTCAGAACTATAACGCCTTCTCCACACATTATTACTGATTATCCGCGTTCAGGAGGCCGCCTCAGAGCACAGGTATGACCCGTCAGGTGTTCTCTCTCTCCAGAGGCGAACGCGTCGCGGGCACGAGCGCTGGATCTCAGCAGTTCACCTTTATTCCGCTCGTTTGATTCTCTAGTTCAGATTTAATGCGTGTGTGTGTGTGTGTGTGTGTGTGTGTGTGTGTGTGTGTCGCGTGACGTGTCAGTGTTGCTTAGAAACATCAGTTCAGTAGTAATGATAGTTGTAGGGATGATGACTATTTTACACCACCTAGTATCCTAGATATGCGTCATCCTGTGCGCGTTCACAGACACCCTTACTAGTGAACATGCTAGTGTGAGTCTGGGACGCGTTTCTGATGTATTTCAGTCTGTGTCACCAAACTCTGGTGCTTAGACAACATATGATGATGATGGTGGTGTGTGTGTGTGTGTGTGTGTGTGTGTGTGTGTGTGTGTGTGGGTGGAGTATGATGATGGTGTGTGTGTGTGTGTGTGTGTGTGTGTGTGGGTGTGTGGGGGTGGGTGGAGTATGATGGTGTGTGTGTGTGGGTGTCTGGAGTATGATTGTGTGTGTGGGTGGAGTATGATGGTGTTTATGTGGAGTTGGAGTATGATGGTGTGGGTGTATGGAGTATGATGATGGTGTGTGTGTGTGGGTGGAGTATGATGGTGTTTATGTGGAGTTGGAGTATGATGGTGTGTGTGTGGGTGTGTGGAGTATGATGATGGTGTGTGTGTGGGTGTCTGGAGTATGATGGTGTTTATGTGGAGTTGGAGTATGATGGTGTGTGTGTGGGTGTGTGGAGTATGATGATGGTGTGTGTGTGGGTGTGTGGAGTATGATGATGGTGTGTGTGTGGGTGTCTGGAGTATGACGGTGTTTGTCTGGAGTATGACGGTGTTTGTCTGGAGTATGACGGTGTTTGTCTGGAGTATGATGGTGTTTGTCTGGAGTATGATGGTGTTTGTCTGGAGTATGATGGTGTTTATGTGGAGTTGGAGTATGATGGTGTGTGTGTGGGTGTGTGGAGTATGATGATGGTGTGTGTGTGGGTGTCTGGAGTATGATGGTGTTTGTCTGGAGTATGACGGTGTTTGTCTGGAGTATGATGGTGTTTGTCTGGAGTATGACGGTGTTTGTCTGGAGTATGATGGTGTTTGTCTGGAGTATGACGGTGTTTGTCTGGAGTATGATGGTGTTTGTCTGGAGTATGACGGTGTTTGTCTGGAGTATGATGGTGTTTGTCTGGAGTATGATGGTGTTTGTCTGGAGTATGACGGTGTTTGTCTGGAGTATGATGGTGTTTGTCTGGAGTATGACGGTGTTTGTCTGGAGTATGATGGTGTTTGTCTGGAGTATGATGGTGTTTGTCTGGAGTATGACAGTGTTTGTCTGGAGTATGATGGTGTTTGTCTGGAGTATGATGGTGTTTGTCTGGAGTATGACGGTGTTTGTCTGGAGTATGATGGTGTTTGTCTGGAGTATGACGGTGTTTGTCTGGAGTATGATGGTGTTTGTCTGGAGTATGACGGTGTTTGTCTGGAGTATGATGGTGTTTGTCTGGAGTATGATGGTGTTTGTCTGGAGTATGACGGTGTTTGTCTGGAGTATGATGGTGTTTGTCTGGAGTATGATGGTGTTTGTCTGGAGTATGATGGTGTTTGTCTGGAGTATGACGTCGTTTGTCTGGAGTATGACGGTGTTTGTCTGGAGTATGATGGTGTTTGTCTGGAGTATGACAGTGTTTGTCTGGAGTATGATGGTGTTTGTCTGGAGTATGATGGTGTTTGTCTGGAGTATGACGGTGTTTGTCTGGAGTATGATGGTGTTTGTCTGGAGTATGACGGTGTTTGTCTGGAGTATGATGGTGTTTGTCTGGAGTATGATGGTGTTTGTCTGGAGTATGACGGTGTTTGTCTGGAGTATGATGGTGTTTGTCTGGAGTATGACGGTGTTTGTCTGGAGTATGATGGTGTTTGTCTGGAGTATGACGGTGTTTGTCTGGAGTATGATGGTGTTTGTCTGGAGTATGATGGTGTTTGTCTGGAGTATGACAGTGTTTGTCTGGAGTATGATGGTGTTTGTCTGGAGTATGATGGTGTTTGTCTGGAGTATGACGGTGTTTGTCTGGAGTATGACGGTGTTTGTCTGGAGTATGACGGTGTTTGTCTGGAGTATGATGGTGTTTGTCTGGAGTATGATGGCGTTTGTCTGGAGTATGACGGTGTTTGTCTGGAGTATGATGGTGTTTGTCTGGAGTATGATGGTGTTTGTCTGGAGTATGATGGTGTTTGTCTGGAGTATGATGGTGTTTGTCTGGAGTATGACGTCGTTTGTCTGGAGTATGATGGTGTTTGTCTGGAGTATGATGTCGTTTGTCTGGAGTATGATGGTGTTTGTCTGGAGTATGACGGCGTTTGTCTGGAGTATGACGGTGTTTGTCTGGAGTATGATGGTGTTTGTCTGGAGTATGATGGCGTTTGTCTGGAGTATGACGTCGTTTGTCTGGAGTATGATGGTGTTTGTCTGGAGTATGACGGTGTTTGCCTGGAGTATGACGGTGTTTGTCTGGAGTATGATGGCGTTTGTCTGGAGTATGACGGTGTTTGTCTGGAGTATGACAGTGTTTGTCTGGAGTATGATGGTGTTTGTCTGGAGTATGACGTCGTTTGTCTGGAGTATGATGGTGTTTGTCTGGAGTATGATGGCGTTTGTCTGGAGTATGACGGTGTTTGTCTGGAGTATGACGGTGTTTGTCTGGAGTATGATGGTGTTTGTCTGGAGTATGACGTCGTTTGTCTGGAGTATGATGGTGTTTGTCTGGAGTATGACGTCGTTTGTCTGGAGTATGATGGTGTTTGTCTGGAGTATGATGGTGTTTGTCTGGAGTATGACGGTGTTTGTCTGGAGTATGACGGTGTTTGTCTGGAGTATGATGGCGTTTGTCTGGAGTATGACGGTGTTTGTCTGGAGTATGACGTCGTTTGTCTGGAGTATGATGGTGTTTGTCTGGACTATGACGGTGTTTGTCTGGAGTATGACGGTGTTTGTCTGGAGTATGATGGTGTTTGTCTGGAGTATGATGGTGTTTGTCTGGAGTATGACGGTGTTTGTCTGGAGTATGATGGTGTTTGTCTGGAGTATGACGGCGTTTGTCTGGAGTATGACGGTGTTTGTCTGGAGTATGATGGTGTTTGTCTGGAGTATGACGTCGTTTGTCTGGAGTATGATGGTGTTTGTCTGGAGTATGATGGTGTTTGTCCGGAGTATGATGGTGTTTGTCTGGAGTATGATGGTGTTTGTCTGGAGTATGACGGCGTTTGTCTGGAGTATGACGGCGTTTGTCTGGAGTATGATGGCGTTTGTCTGGAGTATGACGGTGTTTGTCTGGAGTATGATGGTGTTTGTCTGGAGTATGACGGTGTTTGTCTGGAGTATGACGGTGTTTGTCTGGAGTATGACGTCGTTTGTCTGGAGTATGATGGCGTTTGTCTGGAGTATGATGGTGTTTGTCTGGAGTATGATGGTGTTTGTCTGGAGTATGACGTCGTTTGTCTGGAGTATGATGGTGTTTGTCTGGAGTATGATGGTGTTTGTCTGGAGTATGACGGTGTTTGTCTGGAGTATGACGTCGTTTGTCTGGAGTATGATGGTGTTTGTCTGGAGTATGATGGTGTTTGTCTGGAGTATGATGGTGTTTGTCTGGAGTATGATGGCGTTTGTCTGGAGTATGATGGTGTTTGTCTGGAGTATGACGGTGTTTGTCTGGAGTATGACGTCGTTTGTCTGGAGTATGATGGTGTTTGTCTGGAGTATGATGGTGTTTGTCTGGAGTATGATGGTGTTTGTCTGGAGTATGACGGCGTTTGTCTGGAGTATGACGGTGTTTGTCTGGAGTATGATGGTGTTTGTCTGGAGTATGATGGTGTTTGTCTGGAGTATGATGGCGTTTGTCTGGAGTATGATGGTGTTTGTCTGGAGTATGATGGCGTTTGTCTGGAGTATGACGTCGTTTGTCTGGAGTATGATGGTATTTGTCTGGAGTATGACGGTGTTTGCCTGGAGTATGACGGTGTTTGTCTGGAGTATGATGGCGTTTGTCTGGAGTATGACGGTGTTTGTCTGGAGTATGACGGTGTTTGTCTGGAGTATGATGGTGTTTGTCTGGAGTATGACGTCGTTTGTCTGGAGTATGATGGTGTTTGTCTGGAGTATGATGGCGTTTGTCTGGAGTATGACGGTGTTTGTCTGGAGTATGACGGTGTTTGTCTGGAGTATGACGTCGTTTGTCTGGAGTATGATGGTGTTTGTCTGGAGTATGATGGTGTTTGTCTGGAGTATGATGGTGTTTGTCTGGAGTATGACGTCGTTTGTCTGGAGTATGATGGTGTTTGTCTGGAGTATGATGGTGTTTGTCTGGAGTATGATGGTGTTTGTCTGGAGTATGATGGTGTTTGTCTGGAGTATGACGGTGTTTGTCTGGAGTATGACGGTGTTTGTCTGGAGTATGATGGCGTTTGTCTGGAGTATGACGGTGTTTGTCTGGAGTATGACGGTGTTTGTCTGGAGTATGATGGTGTTTGTCTGGAGTATGATGGCGTTTGTCTGGAGTATGACGGTGTTTGTCTGGAGTATGACGGTGTTTGTCTGGAGTATGACGTCGTTTGTCTGGAGTATGATGGTGTTTGTCTGGAGTATGATGGTGTTTGTCTGGAGTATGATGGTGTTTGTCTGGAGTATGACGTCGTTTGTCTGGAGTATGATGGTGTTTGTCTGGAGTATGATGGTGTTTGTCTGGAGTATGACGTCGTTTGTCTGGAGTATGATGGTGTTTGTCTGGAGTATGATGGTGTTTGTCTGGAGTATGACGTCGTTTGTCTGGAGTATGATGGTGTTTGTCTGGAGTATGATGGTGTTTGTCTGGAGTATGACGGTGTTTGTCTGGAGTATGACGGCGTTTGTCTGGAGTATGACGGCGTTTGTCTGGAGTATGACGGCGTTTGTCTGGAGTATGACGGTGTTTGTCTGGAGTATGACGGCGTTTGTCTGGAGTATGACGGTGTTTGTCTGGAGTATGACGTTGTTTGTCTGGAGTATGACGGTGTTTGTCTGGAGTATGACGGTGTTTGTCTGGAGTATGACGGTGTTTGTCTGGAGTATGACGGTGTTTGTCTGGAGTATGACGGTGTTTGTCTGGAGTATGACGGTGTTTGTCTGGAGTATGACGGTGTTTGTCTGGAGTATGACGGTGTTTGTCTGGAGTATGACGGTGTTTGTCTGGAGTATGATGGTGTTTGTCTGGAGTATGATGGTGTTTGTCTGGAGTATGACGGTGTTTGTCTGGAGTATGACGATGTTTGTCTGGAGTATGACGGTGTTTGTCTGGAGTATGACGATGTTTGTCTGGAGTATGACGGTGTTTGTCTGGAGTATGTCTGGAGTATGACGGTGTTTGTCTGGAGTATGACGGTGTTTGTCTGGAGTATGATGGTGTTTGTCTGGAGTATGATGGTGTTTGTCTGGAGTATGACGGTGTTTGTCTGGAGTATGACGGTGTTTGTCTGGAGTATGATGGTGTTTGTCTGGAGTATGATGGTGTTTGTCTGGAGTATGATGGTGTTTGTCTGGAGTATGATGGTGTTTGTCTGGAGTATGATGGTGTGTGTGTGTGTGGGTGTCTGGAGTATGACGGTGTTTGTCTGGAGTATGACGGTGTTTGTCTGGAGTATGATGGTGTTTGTCTGGAGTATGATGGTGTTTGTCTGGAGTATGACGGTGTTTGTCTGGAGTATGATGGTGTTTGTCTGGAGTATGATGGTGTTTGTCTGGAGTATGATGGTGTTTGTCTGGAGTATGATGGTGTGTGTGTGTGTGGGTGTCTGGAGTATGACGGTGTTTGTCTGGAGTATGACGGTGTTTGTCTGGAGTATGATGGTGTTTGTCTGGAGTATGATGGTGTTTGTCTGGAGTATGACGGTGTTTGTCTGGAGTATGATGGTGTTTGTCTGGAGTATGATGGTGTGTGTGTGTGTGGGTGTCTGGAGTATGACGGTGTTTGTCTGGAGTATGACGGTGTTTGTCTGGAGTATGATGGTGTTTGTCTGGAGTATGATGGTGTTTGTCTGGAGTATGACGGTGTTTGTCTGGAGTATGATGGTGTTTGTCTGGAGTATGATGGTGTTTTTGTGTGTTGTCAGATGTGGAAGTCAGCCGCTGGTCAGTCCGTCTCTGTTGCAGTGGACGAAGGAGGAGATGACTGGGAAACTGACCCGGACTTTGAGGTTACAGACACTAAACACCTTCATTCATGCTTTAATTCAGGGGTTTTCAAACTGGGCTCAGGGGACTGACAGGGGGACCGGGGGACCGGGGGAAGGTCCAGACTGATGTATATTCAGGGCTCTACGCTAACATTTTTCTTGAGGAGCACAGTCTAAAATTTAGGAGCACTTTCTGATCAATAACACTCATTCCAATTATAACTTTCCCATTACAGGACGATCTTTGTCCCTTTAAACCAGGGCTCCCCAAACTTTTTTTCTGTAAGGGCCACATCATTTTTCCTTTCTTTAATGGGGGGGCCGGGGCGGTCAAATTACATGGGCCGGAGTGACTACCAGTATTATTGTGGAGATTTTATTATGATTTTAAATCTATTCATCAAACTAAAAATCTAATGTTTAGCATAACATTATAGACACGATACGTTTTTGAATTTAGAAGTAGGCTATGTACAACTTAAACTTAGTTAAAAGATTTATATTTTAAATAAAAAGTCCATGCAAAGTATAAATATGAAAATAAACCGCCAGTAGGGGGCGTCAAGTCTGTGTGTGTCATTCATTCAATCGTTCAAACGCAGATTCATTCGATCGAGCCGCTTGGAGAAGCGCAACAGTTCAGGTGTAGTTTAGATTTTAATGAAATAGACAGTATTGTGGCTAAAACGTTGTTACTTAATATCAACTTGTCTATTGGACTTCTGTACAAGATCAGTGTCACATTTGCAATCATGTCAATACTCTGGCGCTTGATAAACAGAACCGCACGCGTCTGGCGGAAGAACACTGCAGCCGGATCTACTTCTCTCTGTGTGTGTGATGGCGCGTCACGCAGGGACTGTGCTCCTCCGCAGCGCTGCGGCCCGAACTGGAATTGAATAGTCCGAATATAAACACTTATTATATGTGTATTCTATCTCAATTCCAGCAGCCGAGTCTGGAGCCATTTTCAAAAAACAGCTAAAGACACGCCTCTTCCAGCAGCACCTGACCAATCAAGAATAGCACTTAACATTCTATTCATTTTCTGTCTGTCTAATTTATTTACAAAAATAAAATAAAAAACTCTGTTCTGTGTGTTCTGTGTTAGATTAACTGAGACTTGTTACAGCACTTGCATACTGTAGCCCTTGACTGTTCTAGCTGCTTCTATTGCTCTCATTTGTAAGTCGCTTTGGATAAAAGCGTCTGCTAAATGACTAAATGTAAATGTAATGTAATGATTCAGGGTAAGATAAAAACACGGTTTGGAAAATGGATTCATGATGTACTCACTCATATATACATCTAGTCATCTTTAAAGGCGGCATGAAATCAAATTTTACAATTCGTTTTTTTATATTTAATATTGTAGTGTTTACTATAACTGATTTATCTGTGCACTTCATTAATTTTTTTAAATTCATTTACCCATATAATCTTTAATCAAATATGTTAACTTTCCCTCCCCCATCGAAACGACTTCTCTTCTCTCCCGGTCATGTGCTGTGGCGCGAGGGCGGGGTTATGGCGCGAGGGCGGGGTTATCGCCCCCTGTCTCGTTTCTGCACCGCCTCTCAGAAACCTGTCAATATGGTGGTTAGGTGCATTTTTCTCGGTGTACACTATACCTTCTTCAGGAAGGACTTGAGGCAAAAAGAGAAATATATGAGAAATAAAAGCTTTTTTATGTAAAAATTACTCAATATAGTCGGACGAACAGCTTGTTGTCACGGCTCGCACTTAGGAATGCAGCGTGTGTGAACGCGCGGGCACGCCCCCCTTATAAGGGAGAGCTGAGAAAAAAGTTTTACAGAAATAAAGCCATAAAAGGCTTAAAATAAGTGAAATCTGTAGCATAAACCAGCGAAAAGTGAGAAAATATGCTCAGTAACATATGTAGAAAAGATTTTGAGAGAAAATACATTTATTTAACAGATAGATTGAGATTTTCTCCACAACTGAGTGCAAACTGGCATTCAAATCTGCCTCCATTTTGTTAGCAACGCCTAACTTCCAACGATCCAATCAATTCCCGAAGGACGAAATCAAGCCCCGCCCTACATTTTTTCCAATTTCAGAAGCCGTTTCACTTGGATATACGTCACAATAAGGAGAAAAAGATGATCTCAACTTCCGTTTCATGCCGACTTTAAACACAATAAAAGTTATGGACTGCAGCTGATAAAAATTAAATCAAGAACTCATACAGGGGCGTTTTTAAATTATTTTTAATTTAATAAATTTTTGGTGGCATTTTTGCCCCAAGCCCCTGTTAATTTCCACCTTGTTTATGATAATCCAAATGTGGTATTTCTAGTTAATTTTGGCTGCAAAGAAACGTCAGCGCGAGGCGTCTGGTAAGTGCGCATGGCCACACCCGTTTCACCCATATGCCGTGTTTTCACCTTGTAAACGATCTGTGAAGTGTAGTCCGTCGCACACGTTTTTTTACACATGCTCTGCTGACAGAAGGCATGAAAAGCAGTCGATCGCAGAACGAAACGTAACAGTTGCTCAGTCAGAGTTGATGCACTTTGGCAGTTGTAGTTTTTATTCCGATTGTATTATACATCTATTCATGAGAATCGATCGGGTCACTCGCACCGGTGCACCTAAATATTTTTTGCAAATGCGCCCGAAATGGTCGCTATGTAGAGCCCTGATATTAATAAAGGAATAAAAAATTAGATTAAAGTTAAAATATGAATCGGTTAAAATCGGTTATATGCTCCAGATGTATTGATGGATGTCTGTTCCCTCAGACCTGGGGATCTAAACGATTGGACACCCCTGCATTAAGTCTGTCAAAGCCTCGTGTTTTACCAGTGTAAGAACCGTTCACTCCAAGAACCATAACTATAAAGATTATAATCATAACCATAACTATAAAGATTATAATCATAACCATAACTATATCAGCGTTCACAGCAGCGCACTGTCGCTCTGTTTATTATACGCGCTACACTTTACTCGTCTGTCTCTTTAGAGCAGGATGGATTCTGATTGGCTGTCAGGGTTTTATCCTCTGTACGGTTATCACGATAGTTTAGAGCTCTATCGCTCTCGTCCTTGATGTGAACGGGTCTTAACACTGGAAGCACATCTTGTGTTTAAGATGCAGTCAGGTGATCAGAGTAATTGTGTCTTGAATATTTACACACCTTTGTCTAATGTTGTAATTCTCCTGCTTGTGTGGTTTTCCTCCGCTGATGTCTCACTTTACCCCACCAACACCAGAATGACGTGTCGGAGAAGGAGCAGCGCTGGGGCGCCAAGACTGTGCTCGGCTCCGGACATCAGGAACACATCAAGTTAGTCGAGCTTTCACTGTTTTACATTATACAGGTCTTCATTTACTGTCTATATATTAAATGTTGGAAAATACATCAGGGCTCCAGACTAACAGTAGAGAGCAGTGGCGCTGGGGGGAGTTTATCATAAACATTTTAACAACAGTAATGTGCAAAAACCTCATTTGTATAGTGAAAATGTAAATCTTCAGCTCTGATTAAATGTGCCGTTGTTGTTGTGTAGTCTCACACTGGACTGACCCACAGCTCCAGTGATTATAAAAGCAGCTCTGCTCTTGCTCTCTGGGTAATTCAGTCACAATTCGAGGAAAAGTTTGAGACTTTTGTCCATATATGAGTGTTCCTGGCTCATAAGTCAGTGAGTGCTCCTCTGCCGCCATCTACTGGCTATAGTGGACACTTCATGTGTTCTTTAATAAAAGTGCTTGTTTTCCTACAGCTTTAAACGTTTAGTTTTACCAATCACATTAGGGCTGTCACGGTTCCTCGGTTAAATTCCTTGGTTCATCTGTTGTTCATCGCACTGTGCCACAGGTAATGATTTATAAATCTACACACTGGAGAACTTATCGGTATGTTTCTATATATGCAACTGCTCATCATGATTTCACAACAAGTCTTAAGCGCTCGAGTTTGCATGTTTTGAGGACCTCATGTTCTTGTTCAAGAAGTTCCAGTGGATGTAGCATTTCTATCATAAAGTGGACAAATATTAAAGATCAGGTAAACGTTTGAATGGCCGCTGCCGCCGTCTGCAGGCATGTGTTATAATACATGTACACTTGATCGTTTATATTTTGTATATTATTTATTATAACAGTTGTTCTATGAACCCGTATGATTACTTGTTTTTGATACTTTGTTTGAGAAAGGTCATTTTAAAGGCTTTGCTTTGGTCTGAAATAAAATATCAGATTAATCGTCAGATTAATCGTCCGATTACCAAAATAATCATAGTGACAGCCCCATTAAAAATAACATTAAAATTGGATAACATTTAGAGCTGTGAAGGGAAAAGAGCTTGAATTTCACTCTCAAAAGTTTTACTACAAACCCTGAGATGAATACATTTCTACCTCTATACCATGGTTACAGCTAGCATTACTACATCAGGGTTTCTGCTGGGTCTTAAAAAGTCTAGTATTTTAAAATCAAAATTTTAGGCCTTAAATTCGTGGAATTATTCTGTTCTAGGTCTTAAATAATTTTAAACGGGTTATAATTTTCCCACGTCCATGTAACGCTACCTCTAATGCTCATTGAAATGCTCCCGCAGCGCTTCAGTGTGTTTTGTTTTTTTAATTCGGTGGTGTTGTAGTTCTTTCTTTCGCTATTCCAAATATAATTCGCTAATATGTAACTTATATTGCAGCTAATCAGCTTTCGTGTTATTGGCGCGAGTCTGTTTTGGATTGTACCACAGACACATCAAACAGACTTTATTCTTCAGCTAGCAGTCCTCCAGTATTACTAAATACAATGAAAAATCAACAATCAGGGCTTGACATTAGCGCTTGTCCGGGGCAGGTGAAAGAGAATTGTACTTGCCCGACGGACAAGTATCCTGATTAAAACGTCAATAACAAAAAAAAACTAGGTAATCACCAAAATGCAAGAATGATTCTGTAAGTGGCGATCAATGGTGGATATAATATATAATGTAATGAATGACGTTAACAAGGTTGAGCTGTTGACACTCGTGCAGAGAAACTCAGTTAACATTCACGGTTCAAATGACAAATTGTGTTTTTATATTTATAACGTATGAAACAGTTAAGCAACATCACACAAACACGAGTGCTGTTTTCCTGAACACCATCACGACTGAACATGACACTGATTTCATACGCCAGCTCCATAAACAATTAACATTAAGTCACTTACATTTTAGATGCAAGACTGTTTTTGTTCTATTTCAGCAGCGAATAGTTCCAAACAAAGATCACAGCAGAACCATAACCCGTCTCACAGCATCAGTGTGTGTTACTGAATGATTCAGTGTTTGAATGAATCATTTGAGTCAAAGATTCAATTACCTATCATTCCTGAACGAATCAGCCGTTTCACTGAATCGACTCAATGACTCATTAGGACGGTCACCTGCGCCCCCTACTGGCAGTTTAGTTTCATCTTTCCAACATTTCTTATTTGTATATTCAAAAATATTCAAAATAATCTCTTAACATTTATGTAATTTTTCAGTGTAAATATAATGTAATTGGTAACAGCCCTATAGTGTCTTATTCTAATTTAATTTAATTTCTAGATCAAATTAAAAAATATAAAATGAAAGCTGAAGCATAGCCTATATTTAATAAGCTTATGGAAAAAATGCCATTTATAAAAGGTTAAAAATATCACAAATATGCAGATTTAAATATGTCAAGCTGATTGAACTGAGAATATTGCTTGAGAATAAATTATATTTAAAACAAAAAAATAATAAAAAAACATTTCTGGACAAGCAAATGCTTTACTCGGACAAGTGTGACAGATTTACTAGTTCAAAGGACAAGCACCGGTGTGAACCGGCTTAAAGTCGAGGCCTGAACAATGCATTTTATGAGATCCTGCATAATTCATAATTTCACCGTAAAATAATGGCAAGATACCAAGATTTATGCATTTGGTTTGTTCTATTGTCATGTGTGACTATTGTGCATCTAAAATAATGCATAATATAGTAAATACATAATTATGCACATTTCTGGATTCAGTCATTTTGATCTCAAAAATCACAAAAAAATATTGAGCTATGAGGAAGTGCAAGTTTATCGATGCAAGTTTATCGATTTGTTCAATTTGAATAAATTAATTTACTTTGCAAGTGACTTTAAATATTTCCTTTAAATAGATCTTAAATTGAATTAATAAAGGTCTTAAATTTGACTTGGGGGAACCTGCAGAAACCCTGTTCATTAACCCATGGTGAGTGTTGGTGATAAACAATCCGCACAGCACAAACAACGAGCGCGGTTTGGTTTCACTGGCGTTTGGCGTTTCTCATGTGTAACAGAAATGGCCGCTCTTATCAGTTGGGCACCGTGGTGGCGGCACCAGAGCAAAATGCCACCATTGGGTCTCAGTCTGGAGCCCTGGAACATGACCACATGATTTTACAGCGTGTCATTGTGTGATTTGTCAGTATTCATAAGCTGCGTGAGAGGGTGTCGACTGAACACAGTGACCTGAAGCAGAAGGAGCTGGACACCATGCCCAAAGCGTCTCACGGGTACGGAGGGAAGTTCGGACTGCAGCAGGACCGCATGGATAAGGCAAGACGATAATATGATCCCAAATATAATGAATAATAATGTTGATCAGGTAAACACACGCCCCTTTCACCACCTTTTGACGTGAGTTATGGGAAAGTTCTTCACGTGTGTTTCCAAACCTCCCACCTCAGCTCCGGCCCTGGCACTCATGAATCACACCAGTGTTCCTCTCATGTGGACCACATTAGCAGGAGACGGCTGAGATGTTCTGTGTGAATGTAATCTGGACGTACTACATTCGCCACGTGGTCATGATCATGTGACCACCTCGCATCAGTTACACCTCTTCACTGTCATTCACAAATCCTGCCCTGTGGCCTCATGGGATAGTAAAGTGTCCATCTTATGCACACTTCAGAATCTCGTCCGGGTTCTTTTATGAGTGCTGTGAATTCAGACATGCTGCTTTTGTCACATACTGTAGTTCGCCGTGTCCGGGTAACAGCTTAGGACCCAGGACCAGTAGTGAAAAATGAAGACCAGGAGTCAGGAGTTAGATTAATTCAAGAAAAATTTACTGAAGAATAGTTTGCAGTTTCATCAGCAGAAGCCAGAGTTCGTAGGCCGCGCTCCCTCTAACTCGCCTCCACCTAACGTACATACAATTTCTGAACAGTCCTACTGTTTTCAAGGTCTAGCCACGTCATTACTGCCATGTTGAATGATTCTGATTGGCAGAGAAAATGCACAGTCTGGGTAAATTTCCACACAAGGATAGAAAGCATATCACTAAAATGGGTAGACTAGTTGTCGCCCCATGACTAGATTTAGATCACATGACCCAGGAGGTCATAGAAAGGCATCTTCAGGTCTGGTGTCGTGTGCAGAGAACGTCCATCTTCAATATTGGCCCTGCACCAATCATGCAACGCACACACAAAAGCACTAGGGTATATCGCACTCTAGTTAGTGTCATCCTGACATTTATCAAAAGAACACCCAATACCTAAACAAAGATACAGCCATCGCTCTCCTTCACCAGAGAGAGACATGCATACTAGATATTCTTTTATTCTTTAAGGACTGAATATATGAACATTGAGAAGGATAGGTGTATAAAAGAAGAGACACAGGCATCTGACCTGCCCCTTCAGCCGACTATCATAGGGTCGTGTGTGATTTCAGATGCAGCCCAGAGCTGGTGCTTTGGCTCAAACTTGTAACTTGGCTCTGGCTCAGAACCAGCACCAGCACTGCCTCGGCGGAAAAGGGCTAACACTCCACAATCACTGCCAAAGTTCACAGTGCCATCTATCGCACATCGGCTTAATTTAGGATCATCCTGATCATCCCATTAAATTAACTTCAGTCGTTTCTTCTAAAGCGGTCGTTTTTAACTGTCAAATGAAGGTTGGTTAAGCTCGCAGCTCACTATAATGCATCAGTCGGTCTCCTGAGGGTCCATGAAAGGGTTTCTGTGCTGTTGATCGCTCAGACTGAAGTGTGTGTTGAAGTGTGTGTTGTTTCCCGTGTGCAGTCTGCCGTAGGCCACGAGTACCAGAGCAAGCTGTCCAAGCACTGCTCCCAGACGGACACCTCCAAGGGTTTCGGAGGGAAATACGGAGTGGAAGCGGATCGTGTTGACCAGGTAAACCGTCAGATCTTCAGTGTGAGTTTCTGCGGTCAGATTGTCACTGCATTCATTCACTCGTGTGTGTGTGTGTGTGTGTGTGTGTGTTCTGCAGTCGGCCATGGGCTTTGAGTACGCTGGGAAAACTGAGAAACATGCCTCGCAGAAAGGTCAGTCTCTCTCTCTAATTATCCATTAATCTTCAGAAATCTCATTAGTTGTAGTGTTTAAGTGTCTGACAGATATTGCAGATATTTCGAGAGCAGAATGAAGATTGTAATGTTAATCCGCTCATGTGTTGTTGTAGATTACGCGGCTGGGTTCGGCGGCCGCTACGGCGTTCAGGCGGACCGCGTGGACCAGAGCGCTGTTGGCTTTGATTACCAGGGGAAAACAGAGAAACACGAGTCTCAGAAAGGTTCGTTCCCACGTTCCCCAGCCTCACAGTTGTGTCTGTGTTTGGCCATGTCTGCATTATTGACATCTTGGATCTACAGATTATGCCAAAGGCTTTGGTGGCAAATTTGGAGTGGAGACGGATAAAGTGGACAAGAGCGCCATGGGCTTCGAGTACCAGGGAAAGACGGAGAAACACGAGTCTCAGAAAGGTTTGTGTGACTGCACAGGTTTATAGAATACTGTAAGAACAGAAGGGATAATAATAATAAATATAGCCGCAAGCGTCAATCAAGAGTCTAAGCACTAATGGCTCATGTGGAGGATTAGAAACCAAACTGAAATGTATCTCTGTCCACCAAAGAAGAATTTCATGGGTTGTGCGGTTGCGAAGGTGTAATGCTGCGTTCACACCAAACCTGAATAGAGCGTCAGGAGGGAGGGATTGCAATGTTAAGTCAATGGAAAGGCGCGTTGATGCACGTCTGAAGGTCCTGTGGCGCGATGGACCCGATTCCGCCTCATTCGCACGTCCAGTTGAAGCGAATGATGAGAATTTGACATGATTGAGCGTCTTGCGCGATACACGCGTGTGGTGCTTTTTGTGCATTCACACGTTTGAAGCGAGATTCGGTCAGATCTGGTCAGATCCGGTCAGATTCGGTTAGATTCGTTAGATCCGGTCAGATTCAGTCAGATCCAGTTAGATTCAGTCAGATCCGGTTAGATCCGGTCAGATTCAGTCAGATCCGGTTAGATTCGGTCAGATTCGGTTAGATTCGGTCAGATTCGGTTAGATCCGGTCAGATCCGGTCAGATCCGGTTAGATTCGGTCAGATGCGGTTAGATTCGGTCAGATGCGGTTAGATTCGGTCAGATTCGTTAGATCCGGTTAGATCTGGTCAGATTCATTAGATCCGGTCAGATTCGTTAGATCCGGTTAGATCTGGTCAGATTCATTAGATCCGGTTAGATTCGGTCAGATCCGGTTAGATTCGGTCAGATGCGGTTAGATTCGGTCAGATGCGGTTAGATTCGGTCAGATTCATTAGATCCGGTTAGATCTGGTCAGATTCGGTTAATTCGTTAGATCCGGTTAGATTCATTAGATCCGGTCAGATTCGTTAGATCCGGTTAGATCTGGTCAGATCCGGTTAGATTCGGTTAATTCGTTAGATTCGGTCAGATCTGGTCAGATCCAAACTGAATAAAGGTTCGGTTCGTTTCTAGTGTGAAAGCATTTTCTGTATGGTTCGTACTTTCAGAGCATTTACGCTCTAATGTTATTTTTAAATTTCGTCTAGGCTACATTGATTATGAAAAGTGAAAAGATGCACAATATGTCAGAAGACAGAAGGTCAGAAATGATTTTGAAATAAATTTTGTATGATTTTGCGTAGAAAGCCTTTCTTTAATGTGAATTTCGTTTTGTATAAATTGTATCTTAATTTTAATCAGTGTTTCATCAGATAATTGCCTGGATTTAATAAATAAGAAGCAAATAGCCTATAGCCGACAATAATCGATCACATGCTTTGCACATGAACTGGAGCGCGTCTCAAATAAACCGAAGCTCAGCAGCTACTCGTCTCACAAACATGAGAAATATGTGAATATAAAGCTTGAAATGTCCACTTTTAAATGTAACGAAAAGAAAATAGTCCAGCAATGCGCACTGTTCACTAGTGGCAATGATATGCGTCCGTTCATTCATTCTTGTCAAAGACGCTGACGTCAGACGCACGTCCGTTTACAAACCAATCAATGTCCAGATGCCGCCCACATAGATGATGATGAAGTGTGTCATGTACAGTTCTTTAGTGCGCTCGCATAATTGCAATGTGAAACTAAACCAAAACTAACCAAATGTTTAAAATGTATCAAAACATGAACTTCGGTTCGGACCTTGGTGCGGACTTTCAGGTGTGCAAACGCCCTAAGACTAAATCTTAAGGGTCAGTCTTAGAGATGATTTACGACACTTTGCTGTGCCACACACAGGATTTTTGGATAACGACAAAGGCATGGACCAATCACTGAATAGATTTCCTTATTTAAGAATATTCTCAGATAAATTCACATTGCATGGTGGAATTAAGGGGAGTTTGCATTCAACACACAATATAGAATTTTCAAGAGAATACATTATGATATTCACATTGGAAATGAAAGATGAAGCATGTCTTACAAATGACACATTTTAAACCGGTGTGCTGTTAACTGACCTGCCTATATATAGGCTAGATTTTATGATATAATCCAAAAGAATACAGAATTGGTGGGAGGAAGAAGTGCTACTGCTTGGTGAATTATTCAAACAGCGAATAAAAAATAAAAAAATGGCAACATTAACCAGCCCTGAAAAAGATGCTCAGTCCAAACGATACCGTTTGATTAATCGCTCGTCGTCAAATATTTCAAAAACATTTTTCCTTCCTCTCCTGAAGGATTTGCGCACGTCTCTGTCTCACAAGTGCCATCACAAGCCCCTACTGGCAACTGCTAACCACTTGAGAGACCTCTTGAGCTTTTTTAAATAACTGAGAGAGTAGAGCAGCCTTTCCTCGGAATCAAGGAGATTTATTGCCAAGTACATTTTTACACATACACGGAATTTGTTTTGGTGTTGTGCGAGTCACACCGAGTCGCCATTCTGCGGCGCCTCTTGAGTTGGAAAGAAAAAATACAGCGTAACGTAAGGAGAGGTAAGGAGGGGTGAGGAGATGAGAAAAAAAAACAACCCCCAGACTATGCTCCTTCCGGGAGCACAGTTTGGGAACAGTAAAAAAACATCTCAGCAACATGAGCGCATACACATTACAACATGAAACACGACTTGCAACAGGGGAGAGGAGTGGGGGGTTGAGGTGTCCCAGCACAGCCAGGCGGCCCGTCCTGCAGCCTTTTCAGGCGCTGGTCACAGACCCGCTTGTCAGACTGGGGGTACAAAGCGGCGAAGGTGAGAGATGGGTGTGTGCATAAATGTGTGTGTGTCTGTAGAGTTCATGTGCATGTTTGTGTAGGCCTGGAGAGTCACGCCTGGCACCATAATCTCGTGCTCCAGTCCGCAAGTTGCTATGGAGACAGCCTTGATCAGATCCCAGTCCGAGTCAGCAGGTGATTGGGGGATGAATGCGAGAGCGTCTTCCTGCAGTGCTCTCAGGGGGAGTTGTTGTCCCAACAGCGGCCTTGGCCAAGGCCAGTGCTGGCAGAGGGAGCCGAAAGCAGATAAGATTGGAATTGTTTGGTCTGGGAGCGAGAAGCCACAATTTATGACTGCTCTCTTAGTTCGTTCTGGTCTCTGAAACGATCCTTTTGCAAAGCCGTGAGCTTCTCCATGATGATATCCATATTGCGTTGCATCTCAATGATGTTATCCATATTGCGGTTAATAGTCCCAGTTTGAGAGATGACCGCTCTGCCCACTGCTTCAATCATGGCGGGCAGCCTTGTGGAGCTTTGAACAGCTGTCACCGCTTCCTGAATTCCTCGATATACCAGGGCAATGCCTGATCCAATCAGCAGAAACCCTGTTATCATGATTCCGAATAGGTAGATGTCTTCGATGTCCTCTACGGAAAGAGCCGCTAGACACACAACATGCCACTTCTCCCACGCGTCCATCGTGTAGCCAGCAGCAAATGTTCCGGCAGGGCACTCAGGTTCCCCCGAACCCAAGCTTCTCGTCGAGAAGATGGTGTCAGGTGCGTTGAGAGACCAGTTGATCAAATCCATAATTTTTAGTTCAGAGAGCAGTGCGTGGAGAGTCTCTCAAAGTTTAAGACAGTAGACTAGACGAGACGAGAGAAGCAAGCAGGGGAGGAGGGAGGAGGGAGACGAGAGGGAGAGAGGAGAGAATGCGACCGCCTTCGCTGAGAGCCAGAGAGGAAATTCCTCGGCCAGTCCTTCAGCCGCTGGCTCTGGTGTCTCTGGTGGTTAAACATCAGATATAATTCATCTTGTGCTGATCTAACGGCCCATCTTTGCTCTCATGAATCATCATTTGTTGTCTAAATCGTTTTGACTGAGGGCAAAGAGAAGTTTCATAACTTTATTGTTTAGGATATTTAAATACACATGCAGTGAAGATAATGTAGGCGTGGCCTGGACCACATGTGTGTGGCTATTAATGTTTAATATATATTTATAATGAAAATGAAAAGAGGCAGAGTGGAGTTTGATGACATATTTCTCCTGGAGCGCCTTGAACGCGCGTCTATTTCACTCGATTTATACACGCGTCCATCGGTTCAAAATGTTCAAGCGTCCAACTAGACACGATTTTGACGCTCTATTGGCGTTTGGTGTGAACGCAGCATTATGGTTTAGTTGTTGCACTGCTTCATTGAAACACAATTTGCTGCTGTGTGCCTATTTTGGTGAAGATCCGACCAATGCTCGAGGAAGAGTTAAAGTAGGCTTTTAGTAAGTTGCAGATTAAATCGGAGATATGCGATTCAAGGATTCTGGAGTTTGTAGTCCAAAGTTATGATCCAAATCAATGCCTTATTATAGCTCCACCTAGTGTAGCCTCTGCGGTTAACGGTCTCTGACACTTTTAGGGCAGAGAAAGAAGAATAAAATCAGTACAAACTTCAGCACCTTCGGTCCTTGGACCCTAATAATAATAATTTTGCTTTACACTGTACAATAAGGTTCCATTTATTAACATTAGGTAACATTTAACTGACAATCCCAATTCTTTCCGGCTGGTTTGACAATTTTGCCAGGTCACCACGTGCCCGACTGATAAAGCCCTGATAAAGCAATCAGATCTTTTCCCCCAAAACAAATATTTGTTCTTTATAATCAGGCACTATCTTAACCACCTGTGGTTTAATATAGTCATTAGTGTTATCAGAAGGACACATGGTCAAAGTGCACCAGTGACCGAAACAACATTATCATCATCATAAGAGATGCTCACTGACCTTTGCACATTTTTTTCAGGCTCCTCCTTCTTTTTGATACCATATTTTGTCACATGACATACCAAAATGCATTATGGTCCAAAATAGTCAATGATGTCTTTTTATCCAGGAATGACATTAATCACAATTTAGAGAGAAAAGTCTTTGTCATAAAAGTGTAAATATGTTTATTATTATCACTGAAAACATCAACACCGTTTAGTAGATGTAATACTTTTATTCATAATGTTTACATTTGTTGTGTTTTTATATTCAGATTTTTACCTGGAATGACTTTTTTGGGACGTTTGGGCTCAATAGTTCCTTAAAGATTATTTCAAATGAATACTTGCATGAGGGGGAAGTTGAGTCATTTAATGTAGTGTATTTAAAAATGTATATATTTGTAATATTATGAATATGCTTTGGACACCAGGATTGATACGCCACGTCAACAGAGATTAATAAAGGCTGCAAACACTAATCTATGAGCTAACGGAGCGTTTTATTCTGTAGATGTCACATTTAGACGGTGATGGTGTTGTTGTTTGTTGGTGTGTGTCAGATTATGTGAAGGGCTTTGGAGGGAAGTTTGGCGTTCAGACGGACCGTCAGGATAAGTCTGCGGTGGGATGGGATCACCAGGAGAAACTGCAGCTGCATGAGTCTCAGAAAGGTAACACACACACACACACACCACCAGTTCTGTCGCATCATCCAGTCGTTTCGACCGGGAGCCAGTGTAGGAGTGATCAGATGGCATGTCCTGGTCCCAGTCAGGATCCTGGAAGAAACTTAAGGATCAAATGTAAGACTGGCATCAAAGATTCATAGGTACATAACTTCCCCATTCAAACAGAGAACATTATTCGTCCAGATCCTGTTCTCAGAAACACAGTCAGAAAGCAAACACAGGCTTAGAGTGTGTGTAGGTTTGAGTAAAGTGGTGATGAAGGCCGAGCGATCGCATCAGATGCCCAAGTGTTGGCATGGATATAGAAGAGGAAGGGCCTGATACTGAGCCCTGAGGAACACCAGTGATACTGACCTCAGACCTGTGACCACTCAACGCAACCAACTGCGAACGGTCAGTTCATTAAAGCAGATAATAAGCAGTTTTTCACTGACGAAAAATAGTTTTTAATGACAATTGACTACTGTCATTTTCATCAACGAATAAAAACGAGAGGAGAACGTTAGGGAGGGTCGATTACAGTTACAGTTTAACTAAACTAAAAACAATTCAGACGACTGAAATATGATTAAAGCTACGATGAACACTGGTTTAACACGGATCTCCCCGAAACACTTTCAAGGCGGGTAAGCAAAACACATTTTGACACACATTTCGCGATTCGACTCGATTTCCTTTTGATTAAAAACGTCTTAAACTGCAGCAGAAAGTCTTAAATTCAACATCATGGCATTAAATCAGGGCTGTGTGAATTCTGTGACGCAGAATCCATTCATAAGCTGTAATTTACTGTATAATGCAGAGTCACGGATGAATAAATCAACAGTCGGTCCGTCTCTTAAAGGGCCAGTTCACCCATTAATGAGAATCCTGTGGTCATAACCCGCTTGATTCGTATGATTCGTTTTAAGATTAAAACAAGAACAAATCTCTGTCATTGGGTGTGAAAGTTACTCTCATTTGAGTTAAGGTGATTATGAACGCGTAATCATAAAATCACTTATCTCAAACTTAGTGTTAAATTAAAAAGGTATGGAGATCTGATTAATTTTATTTTCAAGCTTACAACTCATTGTGTGCTTAGACGTTTAGAGCACATGACGTGATGTTCCTTCTCTTTGATTGGTCTTAAATGTGCCTTCATAAGACCTGCAGAAACACTGATCAGCTGAAAACAGGATAAACTCATGGAGTCTTGGGATTTAAGAATCGATATCGGTTCATAAAAATGAGAATCGATTAAATTTGAGAAATCAATATATATTTACAGAGCCCTAATCACCAGTATGAGAAATAAAGATGTATAAGTTAACGTTACATTTCTACATACATTTTGTTCTCATGTCACAAGTCATATCAAGGTTTATTTTGATCTGTTGTACATGATTCTTCTGTAGTGTGGTTTACGGTGAAGTGTGCTAAAATAAATATCGCCACCTGAGTACATTAGTACACACACTGATGACTTGTGGGGGATCTCGTATGAGTAACATTTTGTCCTCATTATAGATTATTCCAAAGGCTTTGGAGGGAAGTTTGGCGTGCAGAAGGACCGAATGGACAAGGTAATGAACACACAGTACATTTGTTGTCAGCGTGTGTTTCTGCAGCATGAGGATGATGAGGATGATGATGATGATGATGATGATGATGATGATGATGATGATGATGATGTTTGCTTCGCTGTTGTGCTCAGAGCGCTGGCACGTTCGAGGAGGTGGAGAAGCCGAGCGCGGCGTATCAGAAGACCCGACCCGTGGAAGCAGGTGAGCGTGGAGAGAGTAGGGCTGTCATTTTTTAGAAAAGTCTAATTCGAACGGATATCAAATATCAGTCCTTCCAGAAAAATGCGGCTTTTTTTTGTGATTGTTGTGGGCAAAAACCCTTGATTATGCGGCATGCTTTCTTAAAAAATGCGGGATTTTTATGCGGTGAAATTGCGGGAACTTGCAAAAACTGCGGTTTGATGAAAAAGAGAAAAAAGCACTACATCACAGAAAGTGCTGGAATATTTAAGTTCTCATCTTGTTTTATTGAAGACCTTAATAAACACACGGCTCAAATTTACAAAACATTGAGTCAAACAAGTTCTGTAGCTTTACAGAAGGAATATGCTACAACTTCTGAAGAGATGAAGAAATAACTTCCTGTTTTACAGAGCTAGCTTTACAAAACACACATTTGAGTGCTTCCAGTGCACAAAGTGCAATCTCTTAAAGGGCCAGTTCACCCACAGATGTAAATTCTGTCATGAATGCCGTCCCCTCATGTCTCTGGACACCCGTCAGACTCCGCTCATCTTCAGACACAGATGAAGATATTTGAGTGTGAATCCGATGCTCAGAAAGGCCTCCATTGGCTCAATGCACTGCTCACTCTCAAGACCCATAAAAGCACTAAAGACTAAAGATCCAGAGTCCATCTCACTACAGCGGCTCTACAATAACTTTATGAAGCCATGAGAATAGTTTCTGTGCTAAAACCTAAATAACGACTTATATAGTCCGATTTCATTTCTAATATTTTGACCGATTTCAAAACACAGCATCATGATGCTATGAATCAGTGAGTCGATTCATGATTCGGATCGCATGTCAAACTGCTGAAATACGTGACTTTGGCGATCCAAACCGCTGAATCAACTCACTGATTCATAACGATCCAAACTGCTGAATCGACTCACTGATTCATAACGCTCCGAACCGCTGAATCGACTCACTGATTCATAACGCTCTGAACCGCTGAATCGACTCACTGATTCATAACGCTTCAAACCGCTCAATCGACTCACTGATTCATAACGCTCTGAACCGCTGAATCGACTCACTGATTCATAACGCTCTGAACCGCTGAATCGACTCACTGATTCATAACGCTCTGAACCGCTGAATCGACTCACTGATTCATAACGCTCTGAACCGCTGAATCGACTCACTGATTCATAACGCTCCGAACCGCTGAATCGACTCACCGATTCATAACGCTCCGAACCGCTGAATCGACTCACTGATTCATAACGCTCCGAACCGCTGAATCGACTCACTGATTCATAACGCTTCAAACCGCTGAATCGACTCACTGATTCATAACGCTTCAAACCGCTGAATCGACTCACTGATTCATAACGCTCCAAACCGCTGAATCGACTCACTGATTCATAACGCTCTGAACCACTGAATCGACTCACTGATTCATAAAGCTCTGAACCACTGAATCGACTCACTGATTCATCACGCTCTGAACCACTGAATCGACTCACTGATTCATAACGCTCTGAACCACTGAATCGACTCACTGATTCATCACGCTCCAAACCGCTGAATCGACTCACTGATTCATAACGCTCTGAACCGCTGAATCGACTCACTGATTCATAACGAACATTTTTCAACTTTCTGCTAATATATATATGTGACTTTTTTTGCAAACGAAAATGCGGGGATTATGAAATCATGCTAGTCCCGCATATTTTGCACGTGGAAATAGACAATTTATGCGGCAAAAGTGCGGCGTATTTGAAAAAATGCGGCCCCTGCATAAATATGCGGACTTTGGCTGATTATGCGTTAAATCACGCGGACGCATAATCACGTTTTTCTGGAGGGACTGAAATATCAGGCAATATATTCGAAAATCTACGAGCGCCCCAAAAAAACAAAAAACAAATTATTAACTTAATTTTTGAAACAGCAGGTTATCAACTTAATGGATATGAAGAGCCACTATGCATAGCCTATATCAGGGTTATTAAAATCTTGCCCTGGAGGGCGAATGCGCTGCAGAGTTTAGCTCCAACCCTAATCACACCTGAACATGCTAATCAATGTCTTCAGGTTCATCAGAAAATCACAGGTAGGCGAGTTTGATCCGGGTTGGAGCTAAACTCTGCAGCGCATTGGCCCTCCAGGGCAAGATTTGAATAGCCCTGGCCTACATTGTTTGCTAGAAACCCTAATCTATCCACTCGATCAGGCTCAAGTGCGGCTCTCTTTTTATGGACGGTGTTCCCCGCGGTGGAGAACACTCGTTCGGAGCGCACAGACGTATTTGCGCGTCAATGTTGAGGGAAGTGTGTGTGTGTTACGGCCTGCTCTGGCCGTCTGCTGTGTCTCTGCCTCATTTGGACGGTAACTCGACAGGCGAGCGCAAAGATTGGATGGCGAGGACGTGTAAGCAAACCGTTTTTTTGCAAATTCGGCAAACTACCTCATCTTTAACGGTTACTGTACCATCTACGGTGTAGAACCCAAAATGTTTCCAGACACTACTTTTAAGACGGGTTGGGGTCGTAATTGTCCGCTCAGGCTGGCCATTCTGAGAGTTATCTTCCATTTTCAAAACAGACAGGCTCAGGGTTGCCAGGTTTTCACAACTAAACCCGCCCAATTGCTACTCAAAACTAGCCCAAAACTAGCCCAATCACGTTTCAGGGGGGCTTCTCCGCATTTGGGGGGTAAAATATGTGTTTTTTTTGCCAGGGTTGCCTACTAAAATTTGCATTCCCGGGGCTAAATATCACATAATTGGGATCGCTTTAATCGGCGGACATGAAAAACAGCCCCGCAGCAACAGTGTTGAAGTAGCTTGGCAACACTGGACAGGCTATTATTCGCTTGATTTGGTCATGGGCCGCTACAAAACGTTTAGAGCGCCCTCTATTGGATGAGATGGCAAACAATAAAATTAAAAACAAACTGTATAATCATAGACTGTAAAAAATGCACTATATGGCACTTTAAAAACCGGATAGTTTATTTATAGTTCGATTACGGATATTTCACGTCATGTTCGAATATCGAATAAAGAGTGACAGCCCTAGTGGAGAGCGTGTGCTGGTGCTCAGTGCTGCGCTCCTGCTGTGGGAAGCTTCACCGTGCTCTGCTCTCTTCAGCTGGGAACAGTGCTGGCAGTATCAAGGCTCGCTTCGAGAACATAGCCAAGCAGAAGGAGGAGGAGGATAAGAAGAGGGCGGAAGAGGAGCGCGCCAGACGGCAGGCCAAGGAGAAGCAGGAGCAGGAGGAGGCGCGCAGTCAGCAGAAGGTGCGCTTGTGTGTCACACACGTCTGATTCAGTTCGTTTTAGTATACACCGATCAGGCATAACATTATGTTCCTTTACATTATCGCATTGGCGCATTATCTGCTGAAAGAGCCACAGCCACAGGGAATACCGTCCCCATGAGAGGCTGGACATGGGTCAGCAATGCTTAGGTAGGTGGGACGTGTCAAAGTCACATCCACATGATGGAGGACCCAAGGTTTCCCAGCAGAACATTGCCCAAAGCATCACTGCCTCCACCGCCACGCCTTCTTCCCATAGTGCACCTGGGGCCATGTGTTCCCCAGGTAAGCCACGCCTTCTTCCCATAGTGCACCTGGTGCCATGTGTTCCCCAGGTAAGCCACGCCTTCTTCCCATAGTGCACCTGGTGCCATGTGTTCCCCAGGTAAGCCACGCCTTCTTCCCATAGTGCACCTGGGGCCATGTGTTCCCCAGGTAAGCCACGCCTTCTTCCCATAGTGCACCTGGGGCCATGTGTTCCCCAGGTAAGCCACGCCTTCTTCCCATAGTGCACCTGGGGCCATGTGTTCCCCAGGTAAGCCACGCCTTCTTCCCATAGTGCACCTGGGGCCATGTGTTCCCCAGGTAAGCCCCGCACACGCACCCCGCCATCCACGTGATGTAGAAGAACACGTGATCATCAGACCAGGCCACCTTCTTCCATTGCTCGGTGGTCCAGTTCTGATGCTCACGGGCCACTGTTGGTGCTTTGGGCGGTGGACAGGGGTCAGCATGGGCACCCTGACTGGTCAGCGGCTGTGCCGCCCCATACTCCTCAAACTGAGATGCTCTGTGTGTTCTGAGCCCTTTCTATCAGAACCAGCATTAACTTCTGGAGCAGTTTGAGCTCCAGTAGCTCGTCTGTTTGATCGGACCACACGGGCCAGCCTTCGTTCCCCACGGGCATCAATGAGCCTCGGCCGCCCATGACCCTGTGGCCGGTTCTCCACTGGTCCTTCACTTTTGATAGAGACTGACCACTGCAGACCGGGAACACCCCACAAGAGCTGCAGTTCTGGAGATGCTCTGACCCAGTCGTCTAGCCGTCACAATCTGGCCCTTGTCAAACTCGCTCAAATCCTCACGCTTGCCCATTTCTCCTGCTTCTAACACATCAACTCTGAGGACAACATGTTCACTTGCTGCCTAATATATCCCACCCACTAACAGGAGGTCATCAGCGTTATTCACTGGTCATAATGTTATGCCTGATCGGTGTATATCAGGTATAATCTCTGATCTAATGCTGTAACTACAGGAACACTGTCAGTTACTGTCCTATTACAGGTCAGAATTAACAACTGATTTGGGACAATTAATGAAATAAACATTTAAACGAGCATTTATTCAAACTTGCATCACCTGTTCTACAATATTTAAAGTACAAATATACAATGCAATCTAATGTGTGTGTGTGTGCGTGTGTGTGTGTGTGTGTGTGTGTGTGTTGCGCCCTCTTGTGGACTGTTGATTTAAACGCTGCTGTCCCCCTAGCTGAAGTGTTTCTTATATTTCAGTGAATGCTTGTTTCATGTGAAGTAGTAAATGGTGTAGTTTAGCTGAAGGTCATGCTCTCTCTGTGGCACATGTGATGTGTCCTTTAGCAAGGGTTAGCGTGTCATAATGTGTAATGTCCTCATGGGAGGCGCTGTTGTGGCTTTTGTTAGGCGATGTGAAGGATGTGTGGATCATTAAAGCACTGACTGATGGTGTGTATCGTGTTTGGTGTGTTAGGAGGAGCCGGTCAGGGAGCCGGTCAGGGAGCCGGTCAGGGAGCCGGTCAGAGAGCCGGTCAGGGAGCCGGTCAGGGAGCCGGTCAGAGAGACGGTCAGAGAGACGGTCAGGGACTCGGTGGAGAACGGTGCAAACGTGTACGAGCTGGAGCCGGTCTCAGCTGAAGCCACATATGAAGAGCCAGTTCAGGAAGACCTGTACCAGAACCCTGAGCCGGACGACCAGTTCCAGTCCTCAGGTGCGGACAGCATCACACTAAACATACACACTTCCCTTCAAATGGACTAAACCTCAACATATGGGCTATTACATCTTCCTGTGTGTGTGTGTGTGTGTGTGTGTGTGTGTGTGTGTGTGTGTGTGTGTGTGTGTGTGTGTGTGTGTGTGTGTGTGTGTGTGTGTGTGTGTGTGTGTGTGTGTGTGTGTGTGTGTGTGTGTGTGTGTGTGTGTTCAGGTGCTCAGTCGTACGAGTATGACGAGGATCTGGGCGTGACTGCTGTGGCTCTGTACGACTATCAGGCCGGTAAGAGAAGCGTTTGATGGCTTGATCTCATGTTCGGTCGTTTCACACGGCTCTTCTTGAACATGCTAGCTAACTTTATATTAATGTTATAGGACTAAAACAGTGTCATAATATCTAGGAAGTTATTATACCGTGTGTGAGCAAAGCCAGTAAGTTTGTACTCTTTCTGGATTTTTTCCCACCATCAGACATGACCGGCCTTTTATGAGTTGCTAATAAGTCTCTCGTGATGCTGTATTAACTTCTGACGTATAATCATCAGTTGCAGAAGATTCAATCCAATATTTGGTGATAATTTAGCATAATGAGATCAAATGAGGTCATTTTTCAGCAGCACCAACAGTAACGTCTCCTCCAACAGACACACACACACACACACACACACACACACACACACACACACACACACACACACTCACACTCACACTCACACTCACACTCACACACTCACACACTGATTGGCTGATTATAAAGCGGGCGGGCGTTCACCGTGTTTTTATATCTCTCAATTATAACTTGTAATTCTGAGGGGAAAAGTCAGAATTATGGGAGAAAAAAAAGTGTACATTTTGTTTTATTTCAAACAAGAACTAAAGAAACAAGCTTCCGTATTAACTTGGGGAAATGTGCTCTGAAGGTCTGAGGCATACAGAGCATCTGAAAGTGTTCCCAGCGCTTCACTTCCACATGTTGTCAGGTTACAGCCTTTATTCCACAATGATTCAATTCATTATTTTCCTCAAAGTTCTACAAACATCCCATAATGACAACATGAAAGAAGGTAGTTTGAAATCAAATGTATTAAAAATAAAACAAACGATCACCTGTCCATCAGTATTCCCGGCCTTTGAGCTCCGGTGCTCCTGATCCTCCTGAGATGCTTCTGCAGCTCGACTGGACTCACCTGTGGTCAGTTCAGCTGATTGGACAGGGTGAGGAAAGGCACACGCCTGTCTATATAAGGTCCAGCAGGTAATAGTGCATGAGCTCAAACCAAGCCATGAAGGAATCGTCTGGAGACTCAGAGACAGGCTCAGATCTGGGGAAGATCGCAGCTCATGCTGTGGGATGTGTTTCAGGAACTGGGACACTAAAGATGAATCCCTGCTCCAGAGCGCTCTGGACCTCAGACTGGGGTGAAGGGTCATCAGCAGGACAGCGACCCGAAGCTCAGCCGAGAGAACACAGGACTCTGGGAATGTCCTCGAGTGGCCCAGCCGGAGCCCAGACCCGATTGAGCATCTCTGGAGATCTGAACACGGCCCCCGCTCCCCATCCAGCCCGATGAGCTCGAGAGATCCTGCACTGAGGAACGGCCCAAACACAGCCGAGCTTCAGCATCAAACTCACAAACACCTGAGGCTGGCAGACTGATGGACATGGGATTGGGTTTTTATTTTTAATACATTTGCAAAGATTTCCGACAAACTTCTTCCATGTTGTCATTATGAGGTGTTTGTAGAATTTTAACCCTCTGGGGTTCTTCATTTACGGGTCACACTCAGGACCTTCGGGTCAAAACTGACCCAGAGGGCGGGATTAAGATAAAGATTTGAGTAAAATCAATGAAATATAGTTTTGTTCAATAATATATTTTTTCTTTTTTGGTGTTTTGAGATAATTTTATGATTTATAATTAATATTTATGCAATAATTATGACCCATTTTTTCCCATTGAATATAATAAAACATTTAATTATATATATATATATAATATATAATTAAAACATTTTTTTTATTAAAGCTGTATTTCATTTTAGAGTCAAGCCTAGGCCTCATGAAAGCAGTTTTTTTAATGAGATCGGTGCCATCCGGTGGACACATTGAGCATTATCATCACACAATAGCACATTTATACCACTATAGTGGATCTTGTGTTTTATCAAAAAAAAATTAAAAATCGTAGCTTCATCAGAATGGACCGAAACTTGATGACTTTATTGGTACTTGGTATATGAACACATTAAAAATTGGGGGCAGGATTTGAAAAGTCTAAGTGGTCGTAAAAAAAAATAGGAGTGAATCTCTAAAACATCAAGAGTGCAAAACACACACACTTATACACACACAAAAACACAATTAGCTTTTGGAATGGCACGCGTTAATTTGTGTGCGTGTGTGTGTTTTTGTCTGTTTTGCACTCTTGATGTTTTAGAGATTCACCCCTTCACTCTTGAGTCCTTTTTTTCTGCATCCTGGCTGATTTGTAGATTGTAAGAAAGTGAGTTATTGTGAGCCATTTCACAACGAGACAGGAGCAGAAAAACAGAGCCAGAGCAGCGGCAAATGAGAGAAGGACTAGCCGAGGAAAGGCGGGTCTCTCCGGGTAAACGAGCGCGGAATGCCACTGATCGCCTGGATCTCACAACTCCGAAAACGCCAGATCAAATGCTCAAATAGGCTCTTTTTATAAATTAACCACAGATTTGAGCTTTAAACAACTATATTATCGCCTGGAAAAGTCTTTAAACTACGTTTTGTCACACATTAATAGTAGTGTTTTTTACAAAAAGACATCAAGTGACCGAGACGAGCTGGCTCATATAGGCTCATATAGAAGCCCCTCCCATGACGCGAATTCGCGTCTGTTGTGTAGTTGTCACACGCGAATGAAGCAAGTAAACTCTAAATGTTCAAGCGTCCACCTTCACGCGAATCGTGTCCGGTGTGAACACCACATTACACTTTTCAAATCCTTTCCCCAATTTTTGTGTGTGTTCATATACCAAGTACCAATAAAGTCAGCAAGTTTCGGATCATTCCGATGAAGCTGCGATTTTTTAAAATTTTTAATAAAACCCAAGATCCACTATAGTGGTATAAATGTGCTATTGTGTGATGATAATGCTCAATGTGTCCACCGGATGGCACCGATCTCATGTAACTGCTTTCATGAGGCCTAGGCTTGACTCTAAAATGAAATACAGCTTTAATAAAAAAACTAATATATATATATGTTTTATTATATTCAATGGGAAAAAATTGGTCATAATTATTGCATAAATATTAATTATAAATCATAAAATTATTTTATTTAAAAAAATGTGGGTCAGAAATGACCGAAGAGGTTTAAGGAAAACACTGAATTGAATTTGTTGTGGAATAAGACTAACATGACAACATGTGGGAAAAGAGAAGCGGATGCTCGGTATCGGCCTCCTCCCAGCAGGAAGTGATGTAACGTGCCTCTGTGTTTCCCCAGCGGGTGAAGATGAGATCTCCTTCGACCCCGACGACATCATAACCAACATCGAGATGATCGACGAGGGCTGGTGGAGGGGCGTGTGTCGTGGCGCGTACGGACTCTTCCCAGCCAATTACGTTGAAGTTCGACAATAGCCGGACGCCGACAGCGCCAGCCTCTCGATCATGCTTCCAGTCTTTATCAGCTCTGCTTTCTCTTCTTTCTGTCTCGTGTTGAGCGTTCGCTGGGCATTCGGCTCCTTCAGCCCAACGCTCGCGTCCCGCTTCCTGTCCGTTCGCCTCGCCAATAGAGATTTGATGACACTTCTGAACGCGTCGTTCACACACACACACACACGCGCGCGCACTCGTACAGCAGTGTGTGAAATAAGAGATCGTAGACCAAAGATCCGAGATCTTCTGGCTTGTGTGTGAGGATAAATCATTAGTCGTGCACATGGGCGACTCTCAGAGCTGCGTCCGGACGAACACTTTGTTCATTTTAGTGTCTTTTTGCAGTGTTGGAACAGGGAGCAAATGAATTATGTTTGAAAATAAATCTAAATGAAGGCCAAAATGTGATGCCATAATCGATCACTGCGAGAGTCTGCGCGGCGTCTGTCCAGGACGAGCAGACCAGAGCTGGAAACGGCTCGTAAGAATCGCTTTAATGGTATTTGAAGGGTTGTGTATTAGAATCTCAGTGTATACGTGTGTGTTTGTCTGATTCTGTGCCGGCGTTCGGCCACATCCGGACTCGTCAATCTTTCTGTGAGTGCATGGCATTTCTGTTTCTGACCGCTGAGTTATATCACATGATCTGGTGACCATGACAATCCGCACCGGTGCAGTTGATAACAGCTAATGACATCATCTGGTTTGCATTTTGAGTTAAATAACCATTTCAGATCGTCTGTGCTCATCTATACTGGCTCTATTTACAATGCTGTTTTATAAGAAATATCATTTAAGAATAAAAAAAGAAATAAAACTGTTTTCCCCATCTGTTACACCACCTCATCCTCCGTGTGTGCTAGTAAGTGCATATGTTTGTAAGAGTCACATGACCTAAATATCTAGGGTTGTGTTTGTTCACACCAAACGCCAATAGAGCGTCAGAAGCGCGTCTAGTTGAACATTTTGAATCGATGGACGCGTGTATAAATCGAGTGAAATAGACGCGCGTTCAAGGCGCTCCAGGAGAAATATGTCATCAAACTCCACTCTGCCTCTTTTCATTTTCATTATAAATATATATTGAACATTAATAGCCACACACATGTGGTCCAGGCCACGCCTACATTATCTTCACTGCATGTGTATTTAAATATCCTAAACAATAAAGTTATGAAACTTCTCTTTGCCCTCAGTCAAAACGATTTAGACAACAAATGATGATTCATGAGAGCAAAGATGGGCCGTTAGATCAGCACAAGATGAATTATATCTGATGTTTGCACTTTTCCTTGAGGCAGAGTCGGAGAACTGCAGGTATTTCTATAAGCAGTATTAATAATAATTATTATTATTACATGTGTAAATATCAGCATGGTATTTAATAATTATAGGACAAAAGAGTTCACATATCGTCACATTACGCACCTGCAGCACTTCTGTGATATACACTACCAGTCAAAAGTTTGAGAACGGTAAGATTTTAAAATGTTTTTAAAAGAAGTCTCTTCTGCAAGGATACATTAAAATGATCAAGTGACAGTATATACATTTATAATGTTGCAAAAGCTTTATATTTCAGATAAATGCTGTTCTTTTGAACTTTCTATTCATTGAATAATCCTGAAAAAAAAAATGTTTTAACACTGATAATAATCATAAATGTTTCTTGAGCAGCAAATCATCATATTAGAATGAGTGAAGGGTCATGTGACACTGAAGACTGGAGTAATGACAATAATAATAACAATAATACTTATCACAGTTTTGACTGATATTTAGCGCACCTTAATCATGCAGCAAATGTTTTAAAATTAGCCTGAAAAATAACTGTACAAATGAATCAATCACAAGAATACCCTAGGCTACCTGATCAAAATAAAACATATAGCCAGCGTGCTTTTTCAAAATCCAGTTAGCATAATCACACGGCATTAAAGCTTAATTATTTAGCAGGACCCTGATTTCGGCCTCGACAGGACAGTTTCTACGCAACATTTTATATATAAACCACAGATTTGAGCTTTAAACAACTACATTCTCACCTGAAAAACTCTTAAAACTAAATGTTGTCACACATTAACAGTAGTATTTGTAAATTATGCTGGGTGTCTCATCACGTGAGAGCAGCAAGCAGGCTCCTGATTGGTTAACGCAGCGCGAACAGACGCCGAAGTTCAGATTTTTCAACTCGAGCGTCAGATGCAAATTCGCTTTAAACGTGAATCCATCGCGCCGCAGGACCTCCAGACGTGCGTCTCTCCATTGACTCAACATTGAAATCACTCGCTCCAGACGCTCTATTCACGTGTGGTGTGAACGCAGCATTAGAGAGTCAAACATAAGCAGATCTGGCCGTTTTTAAGGCCTGTATGCAGTAATGCTATCTTTCCATGAAATGCGAAAAACCTCTCGTTTTGTTTTCTTCCAGCTGTGCTCCACACTAAATATTCCACTGTATTGCTGAGACTGTGAAGCTGCTGTGAAAACATCTGTATTGTAAAGAGCGCTCTATAAATGAAGGTGACTCGACCCGTGCTCAGTTAGAGCAGAATTTATTTATTTCAGATTGAGTTGCTATACAAGGTGTAACTGCACTCATGCCACAAGTCTTACACACACTCTTTAGTCAGAGAAACAGGTTGAAGAGGAAAATCAAAGCTAAACGACAGGACATAAGGGAAATATTGTGCTTGTTTTATGATGTGTCTAAATATATACACTTTGCATTATTCATAGTATAAATATATTGCGTTCTGGATTTGCTCTATTAATAATCTAACAAATATACCCATTTCATACGTTTAAACATGACTTTTTTTTGGCAAACCACAGTTCAGTGGGAACGATTATAAAAGGCAATGTAATGAAATAAATACTCTCTTACTCTATTGTGTGCTCTCTAAAGAGGATCTACTTTATAAAAACTCACAGTAGCAGCAGTATACATACATATATACATATATATATATAACTGGCCAACCTTTGTTCAAGAAAGGCTTGACCTTTTAAAATTCTGGCCCATGTTTCCATATTCACTCGTACTGGGATCTGAGGAGCAGGAGACGAGATATCACACACACTTCTCTTTTCCGAGACTGCATTAAAAACACATGTTGGCTAACGTCATTTATATATTGAGAAACATGATTCCATGTTTAATAACAAAAACTGCTTCATTCATCCTCTGTAAACTGGCTTATGTTTCTGCAAAACGGCAAATCATTTCCACTTCACGCCGATCTTCTTTCTGAATGTGTGTTGTTCCATGCATACGTTTAATTTAACATTGTTTTTCAATGAAACAACACGCGTCATTTATAATGGACATTTAGATCCGCCTCCGTCCCGTCGGGGACTAAACCAAGCCACAATACGAATTTTCATCTCTGATCTTCTCATGAATATAGTTCAATATCAACCTTTAAATCGCAGAAGTACCTAAAAGAAGTGGCTGAGCCAAAAGAAGCATTCGGGTTTTGCCAACAGGATCAAATGGAAGACGCGACTACAATCTCACTGAACACCAGACGCCTCGTGTCTTAATGTGTGGATGTACTCAACGTTTGTTTAGGGTATGAATGCATGTTCATGTTCGTGAATCCTCATTTTATACGGATGCGCTCCTCTGGACACGCTTTCCACAGCAACATCTGAAATATTCCTGTATCAAAGGAGCTCCCGGCTCAGCGGACGCGAGACATGAAGCTTCTGATCATAAGCAGGAGTCCAGACCTCTGTGTCACTGGTTCCAGTTGCTCTGAGCTGATAAACGTCAGACGAGGGGTTGATCGAGTAGAAGAATATCCCCTTTATCTGTCCATTAGGAGTTTGAGACCCCTCTCAATGTTCATCCGGTGACCAACGCGGATCACACCCAAGTCTACAAGGTCTTCCTTTTGGAGGTTAGGAAGGTGGGTGCCCTCAATGTCATTGTCCAGGAAGGCCTTCTTGTGTTCTGCCAAGTTGAGGCTTTCAAGCCAGTCGGCGACATCATGCTTGGTCCAGGCCAGGACAGGTTTGTCAGCAAAAGGCTTGCCTGCGGCCGCCTGGAGCAGCGCGAGGGGGGACAGAGACTGACTGCTGACCGAGCTGAGGCTGCAGCACTGCTCTGCGCTCACTGTGGGCGGGGACGGCAGGCGGAACTCATCCGCTGGTGCAGGGCAGACGCCAGAGCCCGGCAGGGACGAGCTGCGGCCGCACTCAGGAGGAGGCGAGGCTGGACTGGGAGCCTGAGGAGGAAAGGGGCTCTGGGATGTTGAGGTCATGGTGATGCTGCGGTTAGTACCTGAGGCTTGGGCCGTCCACTCTCTGAGAACACACACACACACACACACAGAGAGAGAGAGAAGTCAGGTGCTGGCTGATTGTGGGACTCTGTGGTGCATTAAGGAAAACAACATCACTATTCTGTCACTCAATGTGGCTCAAAAGAGACCCTGCACTATTGAGTCAAAGGGAATCGGAGAGGGAATGACATTATCACTCAGGATTAGTTCACTTTAAATGAAAATTACCCCATGATTTACCCTCAAGCTCAAAAACGTGCATCCATCCATCATAAAAGTGCATCTATCCATCATAAAAGTGCATCCATCCATCATATAAATGCATCTGTCCATCATATAAATGCATCTATCCATCATAAAAGTGCATCCATTCATCATGAAAGTGCATCCATCCATCATATAAATGCATCTATCCGTCATAAAAGTGCATCTATCCATCCCTGGATCCCTGGCTCCAGGGGTTAATAAAGGCCTTCTGAAGCGAATCGATTGGTTTGTATAAGGAAAATATCCATATTTAAAACTTAATAAAGTAAAATATCTAGCTTCGCCAGACCACCTTCCGTATTCAACAGCGTTTTGAACTGCGAGAGGCGTTACACTTTCTGCGCAAGTTAAATACAATTATAACCATTTACTTTATATAGTTATAAATATGGATATTTTTCTTTATAAGACCTTTATTATCCCCCGGAGCCGTGTGGAGCATGTTTATGATGGATGGATGCACTTTTTTAAACTTTAAACTCAATGGACCTGTCACTCCCATTATAAAGCTTGGAAGCGTCAGGATATTTATGAATAACTCCGGCTGTGTTCATCAGGAGAATGTCATACACACCTGGGATGGCTTGAGGGAGAGTAAATCATGGGGTCATTTCCATTTTAAAGTGAACTAATCCTTTAAGTCCAGCGCAGAGCCACCTTTATCGTTCCGAACACAAGGACATTTGTCTCAGCATGTGCTCCAAGATCTTCTGAAACTGCTGTAGGGAACCGCGACTCTTTTATCTTGTTAGTCTGTCACAACTTTCATGAGTTTAACATACGGAGCTTGTAACATGCCCCTGTATTAAAAAAAGATTAAATGTTATCCAATGTTGTGAAGTAATCTTTTATTTGTGTTGTCCTCGATCTACCCCTGGCGTGTCCAATCTACACGGCTGACCTGCTTCTTTACACAGCTTGAGTAAACCTATTGGACACATTCCTACATTTTAATATTATGTTGTGTGGGTATTTTAATAAATAGGTTGTTGTTGTGCTACTCACCTTGATCCGATGCTTCTGGATCCTGCAGGAGGGTCGAGAGGTCCTCCCCATTTCGGAAATCTGTCCTTGTTCATCAGTTGCAGTTTCGAACTGAGTTCACTGATCACATTGACTTTCGGATCTGCAATGGGGAGCTCGTGGTCGTCTCCCCACAGTTTCGTGAGCGTTGTGCGAGGCTCACAGTCCAGGGGTGGAGGAAGGGCTGGGGGCGGCTGTCCGAAGGACTCCATGCTCTCCGGCGTCAAAGGGTCCCTGTAAAATGCATTGCTTTTGTTGATCACAGGCTTCATTCTTGGCTTCGGTGGAACAGGCGGTCGGTCTGCATAGTCTATGCATGTGTCCTCGAGTCCCTCTGATGAAAGAGTCGATATGGTGGACAGTGTGGACATTGTGCTGTTTGCCTCAAAGGGACGGGCCGCACTGTTTCGACTATCAGCTTCCTCAATGCCGGGGTCCATGCCAAAACTCTCTGGAGGAGGTGGAGGGTAGGCGCAGTTTACAAGAGCCACACTGTTCGTTGTAGACGCACGGGAATGATAAACGGGCAATGGTCCCCTCTTTCTCTGTTTGAGGATCTCTGCTACCTGGTCCTCAGGGACATCAATGCTGTTGGCAAACTCCAGAGGCGGAGGCAAGGGGTCAACCAAGTCAAACTCCTCAATATCTCCTGAGGTCAGTGGAGGAGGAGGAATGCTACAGGAAAAGTTGCCCGGCTCCTGTACAGAGGTGGCATAGCTCCTTGTATGATGGGCTATACGTCTGACACCGGAATCAATGCTTGCACTGTCCATAACCAGGGACTCTTCTTGTTGGAATCCATCAGATTGACTGTCCACTTGTGGCTTGGTCTTATCTAGCGTGTGCACCATGAGGAGCCCCTCTGACTGTTGTTGTGATGCTCTGTGGTTGCTCTTCGACGGCTCAGATGGATTACTTTCCTTCATCTTCTTCGTGGCATGATTGGACTCTCTTGTGTGTCTAAACAAACCATCTTTCGGTTGACCCACTGCGACAAAGCTGGCTTCAATATTGGAGCGTAGCTTGGTGTCTATGAAGAGTGGCTGGTTGAGGTTTGCTCTGTGAGATTCTCCTTTAGGAGGAGGAAGAGGAGGTTGCACTTGCTCCTTCAGAGCTCTATTACTAGCTAGAGCTAACGGTGGACACATATCACGAGTCTTTCCTGAGGACTGGTGTTGGAAATCTCCATCAATGAGAGTAACGGGACTGTCTGCATTGGGCCAGTTCCCAGTGCTTGTTGTGAGGGGCTCAGTTGTTGGTTCGGGGATGTTGCTTCCACTTCCAATTGGCTGGACCCCTGATAAAGAAGCCGGTGGAGCCATACGCTTTTGTAAACTCTTATCATAAGCAAACATGCCTTCATCTATAGACATAGACTGGCGTAAACGGGGGGTAGGGATGAACGAATCCTCGTCTCCGAGATCCATTGACAGGAAGGCCGGGGAGTTCTTGCGTGCTTCAAGCCGCCTCTCGCGGTCACGGACTGCCCCTGCGATAGCAGCAGCGAAAGGGTTGCTCATGATGAAACCTCCGGTGTCCTCCGGCCGTAGTTGGCCCGGTGGCTCAGAGGCGGTAGTCTCAATTTCCATGCTACTTCCTCGGCTACTTTTGCCACTACTGCTAGTTGAAGGCTCTTTGATAATAATAGTTGGAATCTGGATTGAACAGGTTTTATCCGGGCTATCCTCAACATTTGGCTGCTTTATCAGTATACCCTTCCTTCGGGCTGGTTTTGGTGGGACATACAAAGGTTTGCCAGTTAGGTCTGAGTATGGGTTCTCTGGCACATGGGCCCTGATATGGGCACACATGTTTTGCTGGCCGGCTGGATAAGTCTGATAGTCATATTGTTCGAAGTTCTGCCGATGATACCCCACCTGGTCTCTTTCTATAGTGTGGCATTTGCCTGTTGAGATCTGTGTGTAAATGGACTGGTTGGGCTCATATCTCTGAGTGCTGGGGTTGTAAGGTGGGGATGGAGGAGAGATGCCTGGAGGTGGGGGGATATCCTCAGATGTGTCAGGCATGGAGAGACTTCTGGTGAACCTGAGCAGTGGAGGTATCAGGAACTTCTTTTCTTCTCCTGCGACTCCTGGGGAAAGGATCATGCAAGATGTTTAGACTGACGCCTCATTAAGTCGCGTAGGTTAAACATTAACCCTAATACTAGTATTTTTATGAGAAAGAAGTTCTCCGGTTACACCCCTAATGAGAGAGTACTTCTACCACAAGAACAATTTAGGGACTACAACCTGAAAAATGTCTTGAGATTTGGTACATCAGTGGATCACTGAGTTATAGAAACGAGAAATATGCCTCCAATTTCTATAATCATCAATTATCCTGTATATGCTTAACATGTTTCCAAGGCAACCAGGAGTTGATGAGGTTATGTTTTTGTGGTTTCAGTTGGTTTGTGTGAAAACATCTGCATTTATTTGGGGTAGCACTTTATAATAACTGCACACTATGAAGCGTTAGTTAAGCATTAGTAAATAGTTAATTCATCAATTATAAAGCATTAATAGGCAGTTTATAAATACAGCTATAAATGCTTTATTCTTGATTTATAAGCATATCTATAATGTGTTTAATAATTGTATTTTCATACTTTATAAATGATCAATTTATTATTTCTAAATTAAGTATTACATTATTTATAAACCAGTTATTTAGGAGTTGTCAGTGGTTCATCAGATCATTTAGAAAGTGTAAGTAAAGGATTAATAAACTATTTAAATATACATCTTGTTATTTAGACATATAGTAATAGTTACTCAGTGTTAGTAAATGCTTTATTAACCAAGTTGTGTTCCAAATTTGAAGTTGATATCACAAAATTGAAGTCCCCATGAGATGTTGTTTAGGTGCTGTACCAAAAGCAGCCACCGGGTGTCATTCACATTCCATTTATTGTTTTTTTGATGCATTTTTTTGTAAATTTCTGTCCAAATATCACTTCCATCACAAAACAGTCACCAAATATGAACCCTTGAGACTCAGAGCTTTCCGACAATATGCGTTTTGTCAAGATTAGAAAAGATTTTGAATATAAAGTAGTTAAAATAATTGTTGTAATATGAAACATGACACCGCCCACTAGGGGAGGAGCCTGCTAGAATAATTTAGAGTAACGTTTCCATGGTAACACAATGTCCGATTTCAAAACGGTTTTGAGTTTGTAAGCTTTCAAATGATACCTAATTTATGATAATTACTTAAATATATGATACGAAAAAAAATGCGATCAAAAAAAGCACCAAGCGTCCCACCTGTGGGATGGTGACAGTTAAGAGGTTAACATGTATTCCTACTGTAATTCATGATTCATTCAGGTAGTTATAAAACATTTAGTAGTTGTCAGTGAACTATTTTTGTGATATTTTGTCAATTTTACTGTCCGTGTCACAACAGTTCCAGAGAACAGCAGCGCAGAGAGAACTGAGCCTTTATATCTCCTCTGGAAAAGCTTTACGAGGCATAAATCATCCTCACTTTAGATGAGCTCACAGATGAGTTAACTACTAAATGTCTACCTGAATGAATCATGAATTACAGTAGAAATACATGTTAATAGAGTATTTATTAACACTGAGTAACTATTACTATGTCTAAATAATAAGATGTATATTTAAATAGTTTATTAATCCTTTACTTACACTTTCTAAATGATCTGATGAACCACTGACAACTCCTAAATAAATAATGTAATACTTGATTTAGAAATGATAAATTGATCATTTATAAAGTATGAAAACACAATTATTAAACACATTATAGATATGCTTATAAATCAAGAATAAAGCATTTATAGCTGTATTTATAAACTGCCTATTAATGTCTATCAATGCTTTATAAATGATGAATTAACTATTAACTAATGCTTAACTAATGCTTCATAGTGTGCAGTTATTATAAAGTGTGACCTTGTTTGGCTGTTAGGCTGTATGAATGGACATTTTTTCATGTGTTTTTGAATAAAAATCCTTTCTGTTTGGTCAGTGAGTGAGCTAGATCAGCAGCTCTGATTGGACAGGAGAAGGCAGCAGTGGATTTTGTATTTACCGATGGATTTCTGTCTTCTCATGGAGCTTTTTGGCACACGAACATAACTTCCATGGGCTCTCCCGGGAACACTAGGAGGAACTATAGCGACTCCTGGCCTTTCAGAAGTGGACTGCTGTAAATCAGATTGATTGATTAGAGCTCAATGTGCACACACACACACACACACACACACACACACACACACACACACACACACACACACACACACACACACACACAGTTTTAGATTCTATTTCAATTATGAATCACAATTATAATCTAAGTCAGCTGACAGGGAACATTCTCAGAAGTTTCGCTAACATTCATGCAAGGTTACGAACAAGCGTCCTTCCAGAAACAATAATAGAATGTTTGTTCAAAGTTATCTGGTCTCTAATAATGTTCTCAAAATGTTACCACAAATACATCATGGAGTGTTTTTATGCAACGGTTTAGTTGGACGTACACCAGGCCCAATAGTAATGTTCGGCGGATGATAAAATGGAAAGTTTGCATAACCAAGAAATGTATTTTTCTTTTAATCTGGACAAGACTGGACTGTTCAGGGAAATTTTTTGGTCATAATTTGATGGGAATGTTAGCAAAACGTTCGTAGAACATATTTTTGCTCAGGTGAAACTCACATTCAAATCCATGCACGTGGCCAAAAAGCGACTCGAGGGGCGGGGCTTGATTGTGGCAACTTTGTCCGCTGAGGTTTTCTCGTGCACAGGCTTCTGCGGCTGCGCTGTCTCTTCCACTTTATCTGCAAAAGGCAATGTCTAATAAAAATGGCATTCGATCTCTGACACAGTTCTGCAGTCGACCAAGAGGACACTCTGTAGGGATGGAGCGGGCTCAGTGCTTTTTAAGGAAACCGCAAACAAGGAACATTGTCCGAGCCGTGGACAACAGCACGACTGATACCAATGTAATGTTATGACTTTAAGAAAACAAACTTTTTTCACATTGGACTCAAACAGATCCTTAAGGGAACAGGTTACAGCTATACATCTTGATGGCATGAGCTTGTTTTGTGTTATTTTAAATAGGGATGCACCGAATCCACTGGTTAAGATTCATCCGAATCCGAAACCCGAATCCTTCTCCCATCCTCAGTCCATTATCACAGGAAACACATTAATGAAGTAAACAACGTCCACAGCAGTGTAAGGATGCTCATATTGCGAAATATGCGATGTATTAAAATACAGCAGCGGTACAAACTTCCCGAGTCTGGCCGCTCCAGCGAGGCGTTATCTCTGTATTCCCAGTGCCATCTGAAGCCTTGTTACGGCTTTTCCTAGTGTGGTTTTGGTCAAGTTTACTAAAGTAAACATTGTTGTGTATGTTCTTCTCGCCGCTGTTTCCTGATGGTTTACAATTACCCCGAGTGGCCCTCTGTCGTCTCACAAAGAGCAGCCCAGCGGAGAGGAGCGCTGGCATTGGAGGCTCGCGCTGCGGAGACAGACGAAAGTATAGACGAGGCTTAACTGTCAACAGGCTGCGCTCCAGATGTTACTTAAAAAAAAACATACAAGGTGAGGGTCGAGGTAGGCCTACTAGTTTTATTTGACAAAAAACTATTACGGTTCTTCAAAGCTTCAAACGGATTCAGTGTATTTTCCTTTTATCTGTCACCGTTCCACAGGTGGGACGCCTGGCGCGCTTTTTTTTATCGCCTTTTTTTCGTATCATATATTTGAGTAATTATCATAAATTCGGTATCATTTGAAAGCTTACAAACTCAACATTCATCCTGTGAAAACCGTTTTGAAATCGGACATTGTGTTACCATGGAAACGTTACTCTAAATTATTCTAGCAGGCTCCTCCCCTAGTGGGCGGCGTCATGTTTCATATTACAACAGTTATTTTAACTACTTTATATTCAAAATCTTTTCCAATCTTGACAAAACACATATCATCGGAAAGGTCTGAGTCTCAAGGGTCCATATTTGGGGACTGTTTTGTGATGGAAGTGATATTTGGACAGAAATTTACAGGAAAATGCATCAAAAAAACAATCAATGGAATGTGATTGACACCCGGTGGCTGTGTTTGTACAGCGGCTAAACAACATCTCATGGGGACTTCAATTTTTGTGATATCAACTTCAAATTTGGAACACAACTTGGTTAGATTTTATAGTAATTTTAGAGTAAATTCTTTTTTGTAAAATATATATTTTATATGAAATAAAAAATATTTAGTACAGTATTTTTCATTTACAGTAAATGTAAACTTCCATAACTCTTTCATACTTTCATATTTTGAATTGCTTTCACTTCAGCAATAATCTGCAGAGGGTCGTCTTCTTGAATTACAGCCCTTTAAGTTTAGAGAGTGCATTTTCATGTGTAAAAACCCGTGAAAATAGTGTCTTTTTAACGGCTCACAGACAGTCAATTGTATTTTTATTTAATGCCAATTCAATATTATAATCTCATCAATTAACGGTTAATAATCGGATAATGAGCAGCGGTTGTCTTTGGGAAAAGTAGCCGAATGAGCATCCCTACAGCAGTGTATTTATAATTTAATTTAATTTAAACCAAGAATAGGCAACATTATGCCAGGATGAAGATGAAGATGCTGCATTGGCTGCTGTCTGTAGATTCCCTCATGCTCGACTCGTGTTCTCTCGGATGTTTCATACGCAGATGTTTTAACAGCGGCTGTTGTTTAGGGTCCTTGCCACCACGAGACAAATCGGCATTGCAAATTGAACATGTGGCTCGACTTGAATCGCCTTCTTTTGACTGAGATCACTGCCAAACAACACGAGTTCTGCTCACGAGCTCCATTTTCACTTTCTCACAGCGACTGCATTGGAACGGTCCAGCTAGTGAACACTACGATCGACCAGCGGAGCGTGTGTAGTTCGAGCCTAGGGTTCGGTTTGGGGGAAAAAAGTCTAAGGTTCGGCAGAAACCGAACCCCGTCAAAAAGCCCAATGTTCGGCCGAACACGAATTCTGGATTCGGTGCATCCCTAATTTAAAATGATTTAAAGCATCTGTGCCAGGAGATCATGTTGGGTTCTGCTCCATCACTGCTGGCATCAGGACTCAAAAAATGAATCTTGCATGAAGTTTGTAGTGTCATGAGAAGCATCCACAGATCGGTCACTTTACAAAACAACCCAACTTTGAGAAATATGACTCCCTCGTCTTGCACCGGTCCTGTGCTCACCATCAAAAATTAGGTTTGGGAATCGAGAAATGGACGAAGGAAAAGGGCTATGCAGAAGCATAAACCGCCTTTAGAGTTTGATCAGATCACAGTAAGGGATTTAAGAGTTTATCAGACTGAACTTACCTAGCTCTTCTAGCTCAGATGTCATGGACTTGGATCGCATTGAGAGTGCAGTTGTTGGAGCTCTTTTGGGTGGAGGAGGAGCTACAACAGCACAAAACACACACACACACACACACACACACCTTACTTTCTGTATTTATTCAGATAAAGTCCCTCAGGAACACAGTTCTGCTTGTTTTGGATGTGCATCAAATTCAGGAAAAACATAAATTAGCAGCCCTAATAATAAGAATCTTTCCATCAATCACTCGTCCAATATATACATGATATTACACAATTGAATTTCTGTTGTGTAATCCTGCTGTCAATAACCTTCAAGTATACATTTCAATAAATGTGTATGACTGAATGATTTCAAACGAATCAGAGAGTCTTTGAACAGAAACCAGTGCCTGATTAAAGCACTCATATAAGAACATTTTCTGTAGTTATCCAGATTGATGAAGTTTATCATACAGTGATATTTAAAACAATAAGTAATGCATTGATTGAGAAGAGAAGCGGCGCTCGAGCTCAGAACACACTGCTGTAAAGACGGCTT
>CM042251.1:647506-662506 GCA_023566225.1 Romanogobio albipinnatus
GAGTGATCATGTGACACTGAAGAGTGGAGCAATGATGCTGAAAATCCAGCTGTGATCGCAGGAATACATTATATTTTAAATTATTTTAAAATAGAAAACCATTATTTAAATAATATTTCACAATATTGCTGTTTTTATCAAATAAATGCAGGCTTGATGAACATAAGAGACTTCTTTCATAATGCTGCATAATATTCAAAGATGGTAATATAATAAAGTCCTTTCACGTGTTTCTCCAGCCTACACTTCACAGAATAGCCTGTAGGGGGCGGTGGCACTGGGGTTCGTTCACTTTGATAGTTTCATGAAATATTAAACGTGTATCAATATACAGTAGGAGAGCGCGGGGTTAGTTGTAACACGCATGTTTTAACCCTTTCCACACACGCCAGAATGACGAAACTTAGTGTATTTATATTTAATCATAGCAAAAGTACATTTCTTACTTAAGTTTAGTTTTAATCTCTGTTTTTTGTGTTTATTTATAATAAGACAAATGCGATATTATTGTAATCTTCTATCTGTTATTTATCAGTTGAGATGTTCTTTAATGCTGATCTGACAGCAGAAGACACGAGCCGCGCTGTACATCCCAGTGGAGCAGGCGGGGTGTGTGTGTGTGTGTGTGTGTGTGTGCTAACACTGCCATACAATGAGCAAACCATGAGAAAAGGCTGAATAATGACTGAGAGTTAATGTTCAGAAATGATTGATTATGATGATGTTCTGAGCTCTGCTGTTGAGCTGTATTTAGCCATGTGTTTGTAGTCAAACTCAAAAACTAGTATATTTTTAATGATTAAAGAATGCCATTATTTTATTTTAAAAAGTGAATAATTGTATTTTGTTGACAAAATATTTTAGTTTGTCTTGGATATTTTTCTGATTATATCGGGTCACATGTTAAGCTGTTATTTGCTCATGTTATAATGAACCCCACCTATGGGGCATGTTGTCACATTTCACTTCCATTCTTTCGGGGTAAATCAAGAAAAAAGTAAACACTGTATTAATGAAACAAAACCACATCATTGTACTAGACATGTGTGACATTAATGTGGGAAACAATAAATACTCTGAACCCCACGTGGATTTACACAAACTGAGAAAGTCTAGAAGCGTTAGGTCGTGCCCCGCTCTCCCATAAACACAAGTGACTTTAACTCTTAGCATTAATGCAGCGTTTGCTGCTGCTGGTTTTGTGCAGGGATTTGCTTGTTGTCAGTTAAAAGCCATTTTGTCAGTGATGCAATTTATAAAATGACACAAACCGTAGGAAATCGTTCCACAAACGTTAGTTCGTCTGTCCATGTCATTTTCAACCGATTTATGAATAAGAACAGAAAATGGCCGCTCCACTTCACATCGCCCAATGGAGTTTGAACTTGCTTTGCCAGATCACGATTGGTTGGTGTATATACATGACAAACGGGCATTGGTGAATTGTGTAATACTTTAAAATATACAGTGAGGAAAATAAGTATTTGAACACCTGCTATTTTGCAAGTTCTCCCACTTGGAAATCATGGAGGGTCTGAAATTGTCATCGTAGGTGCATGTCCACTGTGAGAGACATAATCTAAAAAACAAATCCAGAAATCACAATGTATGATTTTTTAACTATTTATTTGTATGATACAGCTGCAAATAAGTATTTGAACACCTGAGAAAATCAATGTTAATATTTGGTACAGTAGCCTTTGTTTGCGGTTACAGAGGTCAAAGGTTTCCTGTAGTTTTTCAGCAGGTTTGCACTGCAGGAGGGATTTTGGCCCACTCCTCCACACAGATCTTCTCTAGATCAGTCAGGTTTCTGGCCTGTCGCTGAGAAACACGGAGTTTGAGCTCCTCCAAAGATTCTCTATTGGGTTTAGGTCTGGAGACTGGCTAGGCCACGCCAGAACCTTGATATGCTTCTTACAGAGCCACTCCTTGGTTATCCTGGCTGTGTGCTTCGGGTCATTGTCATGTTGGAAGACCCAGCCTCGACCCATCTTCAATGCTCTAACTGAGGGAAGGAGGTTGTTCCCCAAAATCTGGCAATACATGGCCCCGGTCATCCTCTCCTTAATACAGTGCAGTCGCCCTGTCCCATGTGCAGAAAAACACCCCCAAAGCATGATGCTACCCCCCCCCATGCTTCACAGTAGGGATGGTGTTCTTGGGATGGTACTCATCATTCTTCTTCCTCCAAACACGTTTAGTGGAATTATGAGCAAAAAGTTCTATTTTGGTCTCATCTGACCACATGACTTTCTCCCATGACTCCTCTGGATCATCCAAATGGTCATTGGCAAACTTAAGACGGGCCTTGACATGTGCTGGTTTAAGCAGGGGAGCCTTCCGTGCCATGCATGATTTCAAACCATGACGTCTTAGTGTATTACCAACAGTAACCTTGGAAACGGTGGTCCCAGCTCTTTTCAGGTCATTGACCAGCTCCTCCCGTGTAGTTCTGGGCTGATTTCTCACCTTTCTTAGGATTATTGAGACCCCACGAGGTGAGATCTTGCATGGAGCCCCAGTCCGAGGGAGATTGACAGTCATGTTTAGCTTCTTCCATTTTCTAATGATTGCTCCAACAGTGGACCTTTTTCACCAAGCTGCTTGGCAATTTCCCCGGAGCCCTTTCCAGCCTTGTGGAGGTGTACAATTTTGTCTCTAGTGTCTTTGGACAGCTCTTTGGTCTTGGCCATGTTAGTAGTTGGATTCTTACTGATTGTATGGGGTGGACAGGTGTCTTTATGCAGCTAACGACCTCAAACAGGGGCATCTAATTTAGGATAATAAATGGAGTGGAGGTGGACATTTTAAAGGCAGACTAACAGGTCTTTGAGGGGCAGAATTCTAGCTGATAGACAGGTGTTCAAATACTTATTTGCAGCTGTATCATACAAATAAATAGTTTTAAAAAATCATATATTGTGATTTCTGGATTTTTTTTTTAGATTATGTCTCTCACAGTGGACATGCACCTACGATGACAATTTCAGACCCTCCATGATTTCCAAGTGGGAGAACTTGCAAAATAGCAGGGTGTTCAAATACTTATTTTCCTCACTGTATAATATATAGATTTGTAATTAAATCAACACATTAGCTCTGATTATATTAGTTTACTTTTTTCCCATAAGGCCACACACTCTCTGAAAGGACCATATTCGGCTCGAGAGCCGTTTCCGAACAGTGGAAAATCAGCAGCCAATCAAAACGCACGCAACCCATAGCAGCGCGTCATGGCAACGCCTCAACAGAAATTGTCCGACTTTTGAGCCGTTCGTTACTATTGCACACATTATCATGTTAGAATAATCACATTTATTTAGTTTTATTGACCACAATATTATCATCGATATTTGTCTGAGAGGGGCAATTTTGATTCATTTGGAAAAAAGGGCAGGGGCTCGAGCACCAAACGCCGCCCCCAATCTCACAATCACTTCAACACAATCTGGTTTTTAAAACATGAAATATATTCATAGACATGAATTAATAAATCATTATTTTACTAAGAAGGATATCATATTAGTGCATGTATTACCACTGAATTGTACAGTTTAGCGGGACATGCTTCCTTTGGTCTCGATTAGCATCTCTCCAATAAGTGTCAAAACTATTCCAAATCATATTTACTCTCACATCTATATTAATTTTATGTAATTATTCAATGAAGAGATCAATAAATGAATGTTCGTCAGTCAGTCACACTGTAAAAATCTCGTACAACAAAAAAAAAATCTTAGTGCTAATTCCTCTAGCTCAACTTTTGTAAATAACAGTTGATATAAACTAGCAGAAGTGGATTCAGACACACCCTCAGAGTTTCAGAACATAAAGCCGACGTTGTGTTATTGAAGATTAACACAATTTCATGTTGAAATATGGACACAGATAACCAGCTGAAGCGCAGCATGCTTTCAATCAGGTCCTTACCTGGAGGCGTCCGCGCTGTCAATGGAGCCGACAGTAAAGTGTCTGAACAGCCTCCTCCGGTCGCCGCGCTCCATCCGGCTCTCTGGAGAAAGCACAACACAGATCTCCTCTCTCAAGCGGACTCACACAGGGTTAATGCTCCACACACTATATCACAGGCATTCTTTAGGCTACAGTAGAAGTGCAAATACTAAAGAAGTGTAATAGTGTTACTTAGATGTTATACTTAGAGCAAATAGTGGCAGATCCTAATGCTGCGTTCACACCAAACACCAATAGAGCGTCAAAACTGTGTCTAGTTGGACGCTTGAACATTTTGAATCCATGGACGCGTGAATAAATCGAGCGTTTGATGGGAAATAGGGTTAGGAGAAATAGGGAAACACTCTGAAGTCCACGTGGGGTTCAGAGTATTTATTGTTTCCCACATTAATGTCACACATGTCTAGTACAATGATGTGGTTTTGTTTCATTAATGCAGTGTTTACTTTTTTCTTGATTTACCCCGAAAGAATGGAAGTGAAGTGTGACAACATGCCCCATAGGTGGGGTTCATTATAACATGACCAAATAACAGCTTAACATGTGACCTGATATAATCCGAAAAATATACAAACTAAAATATTTTGTCAATAAAATACAATTATTAACTTTGTAAAATAAAATAATGGCATTCTTTAATCATTAAAAATATACTAGTTTTTGAGTTTGACTACAAACACATGGCTAAATACAGCTCAACAGCAGAGCTCAGAACATCATCATAATCAATCATTTCTGAACATTAACTCTCAGTCATTATTCAGCCTTTTCTCATGGTTTGCTCATTGTATGGCAGTGTTAGCACACACGCACACACACACACACACACCCCGCCTGCTCCACTGGGATGTACAGCGCGGCTCGTGTCTTCTGCTGTCAGATCAGCATTAAAGAACATCTCAACTGATAAATAACAGATAGAAGATTACAATAATATCACATTTGTCTTATTTTAAATAAACACAAAAATACAGAGATGAAAACTAAACTTAAGTAAGAAATGTACTTTTGCTATGATTACATATAAATACACTAAGTTTCGTCATTCTGGCGTGTGTGGAAAGGGTTCAAACATGCGTGTTACAACTAACCCCGCGCTCTCCTATGTCATCAAACTCCACTCTGCCTCTTTTCATTTTCATTATAAATATATATTAAACATTAATAGCCACACACATGTGGTCCAGGCCACGCCTACATTATCTTCACTGCATGTGTATTTAAATATCCTAAACAATAAAGTTATGAAACTTCTGATTTAGACAACAAATGATGATTCATGAGAGCAAAGATGGGCCGTTAGATCAGCACAAGATGAATTATATCTGATGTTTAACCACCAGAGACACCAGAGCCAGCGGCTGAAGGACTGGCCGAGGAAAGGCTGCTCTCGCCGGGGTTAATGAGCGCTGAGCACCTGATCCACTGGAGCTCACACACACACACACACACACCAGATCACATGTTCAACTCCACACACACCAGATCACATGTTCAACTCCACACACACCAGATCACATGTTCAACTCCACACACACCAGATCACATGTTCAACTCCACACACACCAGATCACATGTTCAACTCCACACACACCAGATCACATGTTCAACTCCACACACACCAGATCACATGTTCAACTCCACACACACCAGATCACATGTTCAGCTCCACTCACACCAGATCACATGTTCAACTCCACACACACCAGATCACATGTTCAGCTCCACACACACCAGATCACATGTTCAGCTCCACACACACCAGATCACATGTTCAACTCCACTCACACCAGATCACATGTTCAGCTCCACACACACCAGATCACATGTTCAACTCCACACACACCAGATCACATGTTCAGCTCCACACACACCAGATCACATGTTCAACTCCACACACACCAGATCACATGTTCAACTCCACACACACCAGATCACATGTTCAACTCCACACACACCAGATCACATGTTCAACTCCACACACACCAGATCACATGTTCAGCTCCACACACACCAGATCACATGTTCAACTCCACACACACCAGATCACATGTTCAACTCCACACACACCAGATCACATGTTCAGCTCCACACACACCAGATCACATGTTCAACTCCACACACACCAGATCACATGTTCAACTCCACACACACCAGATCACATGTTCAGCTCCACACACACCAGATCACATGTTCAACTCCACACACACCAGATCACATGTTCAACTCCACACACACACCAGATCACATGTTCAACTCCACACACACACACCAGATCACATGTTCAACTCCACACACACACCAGATCACATGTTCAACTCCACACACACACCAGATCACATGTTCAGCTCCACACACACCAGATCACATGTTCAACTCCACACACACCAGATCACATGTTCAACTCCACACACACCAGATCACATGTTCAACTCCACACACACACCAGATCACATGTTCAACTCCACACACACACCAGATCACATGTTCAGCTCCACACACACCAGATCACATGTTCAACTCCACACACACCAGATCACATGTTCAACTCCACACACACCAGATCACATGTTCAACTCCACACACACCAGATCACATGTTCAACTCCACACACACCAGATCACATGTTCAACTCCACACACACCAGATCACATGTTCAACTCCACACACACCAGATCACATGTTCAGCTCCACACACACCAGATCACATGTTCAGCTCCACACACACCAGATCACATGTTCAGAGAGGAGCTCTCTTTAGAAACACAGATTTGAGGGTAGCACTTTATAATAACTGCACACTATGAAGCATTAGTTAAGCATTAGTAAATAGTTAATTCATCATTTATAAAGCATTGATATACATTACTAGGCAGTTTATAAATACAGCTATAAATGCTTTATTCTTGATTTATAAGCATATCTATAATGTGTTTAATAATTGTATTTTCTACTAAATGTTTTATAACTACCTGAAATAATCATGAATTACAGTAGGAATACATGTTAATAGAGTATTTATTAACACACTGAGTAACTATTACTATATGTCTAAATAATAAGATGTATATTTAAATAGTTTATTAATCCTTTACTTACACTTTCTAAATGATCTGATGAACCACTGACAACTCCTAAATAAATAATGTAATACTTGATTTAGAAATGATAAATTGATCATTTATAAAGTATGAAAACACAATTATTAAACACATTATAGATATGCTTATAAATCAAGAATAAAGCATTTATAGCTGTATTTATAAACTGCCTATTAATGTCTATCAATGCTTTATAAATGATGAATTAACTATTTACTAATGCTTAACTAATGCTTCATAGTGTGCAGTTATTATAAATTGCTACGGATTTTTCAACTCGGGTGTCAGACATGAATTCGCTTCAAACGTGTGAATGCACAAAAAGCACCACTCGCGTATCGCACAAGATGCTCAATTCACGTCCATCGCGCCGCAGGACCTCCAGGACCTTTCCCCTGAAATCCCTCGCTCCAGACGCTCTATTCACGTTTGGTGTGAACGCAGCATGATAATAACATACTCATTGTATATGATCATATTTTTTTAAAATTCATAAACGGATTCTTATTTTGCCAACACGACATTCACATTCCATTGATTGTTTTTTTGATGCATTTTCCTGTAATTTTCTGTCCAAATGTCACTTCCATCACAAAACAGTCACCAAATATGAACCCTTTAGACTAAAGAATTCGATTATAAAGTAGTTAAAATTATGTTGTAATATGAAACATGACACCGCCCACTAGGGGAGGAGCCTGCTAAAAGAATTTAAAGTACCATTTCCATGGTAACGCAACATCCAATTTCAAAAACGGTTTTCACAGGATGAATTTTGAGTTCGTAAGCTTTCAAATGATACCTAATTTATGATAATTACTAAAACATATGATACGAAAAAAAGGTGATCAATAAAAGAGTGCTAGCGGGACGGTGACAGTTAAGAGGGTAACTTTACAGATGAGGAATAAAAGGGCAGAAGCGATTCATCCTGGTGGGACTTACTGGGTCTCTCTTTGTCAGGTTTGACAGGAATCTCCTCCAAACACCTGGCAGGGAACCAGCCCACCTGACCTCGACAGTTGCCTTCCCAGTATCCTCCTTCACCAACACTGAGAACTGCACACAGAGAGACGGGACAGCTCCGAATGAGGAGCGATGCAGAACCTACTTGGCTTGGCTCCAGTTCTCAGATGTTTGACCGCACTGACCTCTGACCCGCTCGTTCTTGTGGAGGCTGATCTCTCCGCCGGCCTGAGGTAGGTATGAGCGAACCGCGACGAAATGCCGTCCGGGAACGGCGCTGTACAGCTTCCTCCGGCCGCTCTGGACGCACGCTCGGCCGTTGGCACTGCAGGAGCAAAGAGTGAACAACTTTACATTTGTTAAAAGTGCATTGGGTTGGTCATCTTGAAGGATCTGTTGCATAAATTCACCTTTATAATAATTAAGCGAAGGCTGATTACGTTGTTTTAAATCCTTGGTAAACTAAAACTGTGTGTTGGTCATGATTAATACAGACATCCATACATCCACTATATCACCAGAAGTGTTGTGCCGCCCCTTCACCTGCACATGAGCTTCCCATTCTCAATCCTGGGGGTTTAATATGGAGTCGCTCTAACAGCTTCAGCTCTTCTGGGAAGGCTTTCCTCAAGGGTTAGGAGTGTGTTTATGGGGATTCTTCTAGAAGCGCATTTGTGATGTTGGACGAGAAGGCCTGGCTCTCAGTCTCCGCTCTAATTCATCCCAAAGGTGTTCTATCGGGTTGAGGTCAGGACTCTGTGCAGGCCAGTCCAGTTCCTCCACACCAAACTCCTCATCCATGTCTTTATGGAGCGATGCTTTGAGCACTGGAGCGCAGTCATGCTGGGACAGGAAGGGGCCGTCCCCAAACTGATCCCACAAAGTTGGGAGCATGAAATTGTCCAAAATGCCTTGCGTTAAGAGTTCCTTTCACTGGAACTAACCCCTGAAAAACTAGAGCTTGAGTTACACACCTGTGGCCATGATGGGGTTGAACACCTGAACTGCGGTACAATACTTTTGGCAATATAGTGTATGAGACGGGAAGCTGTTTGTGTTTGGTTCAGTCTAGCCTTACCATTTCTGTTGAGTGCCATGTTCGTCCTCGAGGCTGACAGACAGAGAGCGGCTGCTCGGGGCGGTCCTGCCACTGCGTCCCATCACCATCTTCATGCGAGCGCTCGGGTCTCTGGGCGTCTTCACCGGGGACAGACTGAGAGCGGCCCGCTGCTCAGGGCTCATGGCTCTCGCCGGCAGACTGTCACTGTTGGAGCGCAGCAGCAGCCGAGACACAGAAAGACTGTTCTTCTGCAGGAGCCGCTGTCTGGAGAACAACGGGCCATCGTGGAACGGCACTGACACACACACACACACACACACACACACACACACACACACACAGGTCAAAAGACAGTGTGGAGATTAGGACAAAAGATGCAGTTAAGATAAGAAGAACAAGGCAAGAATCCGGCTGAGGGAACAGAGCTGATATGGAGAGTTCATCATGTTTCAGATGTAAAAGGGTTATTAAACCGCTCACATTTGAAAGTAAATCATCAAATATGAACAACCTTCCCACATTAGATGATTTAGTACTGTGCAGATCTTAAACAATGCTAAGATATGAGACTCATAACACATTTAAACAATTATATTCTCAATAAATTATGACAATGTATGTTCAAAATGTTATACAAGATTCATCTCATTTAAAAAAGTCAGTTTAATGTCATTTAAGATTAAATTACTTAAACATCCAAGTTTGTACTTAAATCTAAGGCAGAAACTTTTTTATAGGTTTTTTATTTTATTTTTTTAAATGTAGTACCAGTGGATTATATTGTTTCATTATTGGTTATAATGGATTATAGTTCACATATATATATATATATATGGGAACTATAATCCATTATAACCAATAATGAAACAATATATATATGGGAACTATAATCCATTTGTCATGATCCCTGGGCTGATCTGTCCGTTCTTTCCCTGTCTCTGTCATGTGTTTGTGTTTGTTGGGAGCTCATGGGTGATTTGACAGTTCACCATGTGCTTTGCTGTCACTGTAGTGTCTTGTCCCACCCCTTTGTTATTCCATTCATTACCTCGTTATTGTTTCACTCCTTCCCCCTGTTCTGTATCAACTAAGGTCCTTTAGTCTCCCATTTAATGGGTGCTGTCTTGTACCAGATTGTTTGTTCTGTGCAAATGATTGCTCTAGCACCATTGTGTTGCGTTCTATCGTGTTGGATTTAAGCCCCCTCGTCTTGGGTTCGGCCATGTTGTGTTGGACTATTTGACAGTTTTGTTCAGTGATGGGCTTCGATGCCATAATGTTTCGAAGCTTCGAATCAATCCGACACCCGTCTCTACAGCGACACCTAGTGGTCACTTGCATGTTCTGATCGGAAATATCCACTTCGAAGCTTCATTTAGCCATAGTCACGTGACATGATACACTTTCCTGGGGTGTCGAGACGTGTCTGGAGGAGGCCATACAAGAGAGAGAAGTGCCAAGGAGGTGGGCTATTTGTTCCGGGTGTGTTGCGCCCTGAAGTCCTCCAGTGGGGACATCTGTCCAGGCTAGTCTGTCATCCAGGCGTTCGGAGATCGCCAGTGATTCTGGTGGCTATCCATGGCCCAGGATGTCAGGCAGTTTGTGTTGGCCTGCTTGTTTGCGCCCAGAACAAGAGCTCTAACCAGTCACCTGTTGGTCTACTTCACCCTCTGCCCATCCCCTCCCACCCCTGGTCACACATAGCCCTTGACTTCATCACTGGTCTTCCGCCATCAAGGGGGAACACTGTAGTTTTGACAGTGGCGGACCGCTTTTCCAAGGCGACCCATTTCATTCCCCTTCCCAATTTGCACTCAGCCATGGAGACTGCTCAAGTGGCGGTTAATCACGTCTTCCGGTTTCATGGTCTTCCGATAGATGTGGTCTCTGATAGGGGGTCACAGTTTGTCTCACGGTTCTGGAAAGAGTTCTGTCGGCAGATCAGGGCCTCTAAGAGTCAAGTCAAGTCAACTTTATTTATATAGCGCTTTTAACAGTGCAGATTGTCTCAGAGCAGCTTCACAGTGTTAAACAGGAAAATAATGCAACAGAATTTTATTCAGCCGTACAGCCATTCTGGAGAAAACGGTGATGTCATCAGTTAATTTCAATTATCATACAGTGGCAGTGTGGGCTTTAGATCAGTCATTAGATCAGTAATTTAGTTTATATGGTTAATTTAGTTTAATAATTAGATTTATTTGGATATTTAGTTGAACATTTAGTGTCCCCAACTGAGCACGCCAAGCCAGAGGCAACAGTGGCAAAGAAACCAAAACCCCATCAGGAGCAGAATGGAGGAAAATAAACCTTGGAGAAACCAGGCTCAGTCGGGGGGGCAGTTCTCCTCTGGCCAATTAACAAACAGCGTATGATTATTATTCTGGCAACTTTACAGGTCAGAGGTCATAATAGATTGGAATATTCGAAAGATCGGAGGCGGGTTTATTGAGGATGACATATCGATTTAACAATGATTAAATTGTAATATTCGAACAATCGGAGTCATCACGCCGGAGGCGGGTTTATTGAGGATGCCGTGTCGATGAGGCAGTGTCAGGGGGAGGCTAATTGAGAGTCTGTCGTCAGGTTTTCATCCTCAGACCAATGGGAAGTCTGAGCGGGCAAACCAGGATCTGAAACAAGCTCTCCTCTGCCTGACATCCCAGAATCCGAGCTCTTGGAGTCAACAGTTATCCTGGACTGAGTATGCCCACAACTCCTTGCCAGTAGCCGCCACACGTATGTCCCCATTGCCCTCACAGGAGCTCAGTGCTGCTATTCCGTCTGCCTTTCTGTGCATTCACACCGCCACCGGCGAGCTCTGGCGAGAGCGGCGCGGCTCATCTTGGACGATTTGGGCGTCGAGGAGAGTTGAAATCAGGTCAACTTTATGGTAATGAGCTATGATGCGGTTCGGCGGCAACCAATGGGAATGTAGTAGTGCTCCGCTTGAGAGGATTCCAGAGAACGCAGTGCTGTAAACTTTGGTTCCGACCACATTAGTTCCCAAGCAAAATAGAGGAGAGGTTGATCACTGCTGGTGCGGCGGGTTTGATAAGAAGACGCGCAACATTATTTATACACCACACAAATGGCTTTTAATTGGTTTATTTCGTTAGCAAACATGTAACTATAATTGTTAAGTTATTTCCATCGATCTGCTTTTTTTAAACTTTCACATTTAAATGATTTCATGAGGTTATAGTATACGGTTATACCCTACCTGTGGTCAGTCTGCACAAACGCAGATCAACATGATTGTTTGCTTTGCAGTCCCTTTAAATGCAGTTTTAAAAAAGACCAAGCATTCGATCTACGTCAGAGCGGCAGCGCGTCCACAAACATTCTACAGCGGCGATGGCAGGGCGGCCAGAGCGAAGTTTGACGCTCTCGCCGGCGATGTGAACGCACAGTTAGCCTTCGTCCGCCAGTGTCGTCGCACCTGGAGGGGCTGGGGAGGCCTTGGCCCGTCACCGGACTCCTGCCATCGCCTACATATGTGGTCAGAAGGAATGGCTGTCTACCAAGGACCTCCCTCTCCGGGTGGCCTCTTGCAAGTTAGTCCCAGGTTCATACCTGATCACCAAGGTGTTGAGTCCAGTGGCGGTAAGGCTTAAGTTACCTCCTACACTTGGTTGGGTACACTCAGTCTTCCATGTTTCTTGGGATAAGCCAGTTTCTCTTTCGCGCCTTAATCCACCCGTCTCCATGCAGTGGATGGTTTTCCAGTCTTCACGGTCAGAAGGTTGCTGGATGTCAGACGTCGAGGTCAGGGCTTTCAGTATCTTGTGGACTGGGTAGTATACGGTCCGGAGGAGTTGGATTCCGGCTCGGGATATTCTGGACCGGTCGGCGGTCGCTGATCCTCACTCCTAGGGGACGGTGTACTCTCATGACCCTGATGAAGAAGTCTCTTCTGCTCACCAAGGCTGATCATAACTCCAGTAATCAGTGTAATATTCCTCCAGTGTTGATCAGCTGTTCTCTATGTGAATATACAGTAAAGTGTCATTTATTCCTGTGATCAAAGCTGAGTTTATCATCATTACTCCAGTCTTCAGTGTCACATGACCCTTCACTGATCATTCTCATATGAGGATCTGACGCTCAACACACAGTTATGATTATTATCAGTGTTGAAAAGAACAGCATTTATTTGAAATCAATTTAATACATTTTTGCTGAATAAAAACAAAAAACATTTTCTTAAAAAATTTTTTTACTGGTCCACAAATTTTGAATAGTAGTACAAGTAATTGACGAAGGCCATTGAATTATTAGAAAAATAATGCACACCCGACGCGAAGCGGAGTGGCCGTTACACCTCAGGTGTGCATTATTTTTTAATAATTCAATAAATATTCAGCTTATACTACAGTTACCACACCTCAAAAAATCGATCCGATGATATATTTAAAGGGATTCGTCCGGTTTTTGTACTTAAATCGCTATTGTGAGTAGGACTATTTCTTCAGCGTCTCATCCAACGGCTCTTTTGCTAGTTCCGAAACATCATTTTAAAGCTGGTAATGAAGGCTTGAGCCGTTGATTAGCATTCTACTGCAGTTATTAATGAAGTTATTAGAAAGAGAGCGAGAGCGACAGAGACACAGAGAGAGCGAGAGAGCGCTTGTGTGAATTAGGCTACCTCTGTGCTGTTAATACCTTGTTAGTGAAAAAATGTCATGTGTAGCCTTTTAGTTGCTACACTTTATACTACGGGGCCGTTGAATGCTTGAATCTGATTGGCTGATGAACGTTCTAATCGTCTGTCATGTTGTTTTTTTTAGTCCTGTAATTTCCGTTATTACAGTTACCTATGCGAAGTGATATGGCACTGTAATGCGGTCAAGAGCTGCCTGGAACTACGTTCGCTGTGCGTTTCCCAGAAAATAATTGCACACCTCAGAACGTTCATCAGCCAATCAGATTCAAGCATTCAACGGCCGTAGTATAAGTGGATATAACGCATGTCATACATCATCATAAGTTAGGGTAATATAATGTATTATACTGTAACTGTTACAATTATTCATGAGATGATTAACATATTATAATGTTTTTGCATGCATTATAATGCCTTAATGATAACCTTATAGTCCATTATAAATACAGGCTTCATAGATGCCACACATCCATAAAGTGAACCAGTCGCTGATGGTTTACAGTAAATAACTCCCATAATCATGAGGCATAGGAAAAATGTGGATACATCCGTCTATAGATATGATGATCTGGGGAAAAACGAGAACCGGGGCGAAAGTAACAAAGCGATTTTCTCAGAGCCCAGACTACATTTGCATTACAAGCTATGACAGCACGTTCAGCACAGAGAGCCAGGAGCCCGAGAGAGCCAGAGCCCGAGAGAGCCAGGAGCCCGAGAGAGCCGGAGCCCGAGAGAGCCAGAGCCCGAGAGAGCCAGAGCCCGAGAGAGCCGGAGCCCGAGAGAGCCAGAGCCCGAGAGAGCCAGAGCCCGAGAGAGCCGGAGCCCGAGAGAGCCAGAGCCCGAGAGAGCCAGAGCCCGAGAGAGCCGGAGCCCGAGAGAGCCAGAGCCCGAGAGAGCCAGAGCCCGAGAGAGCCAGGAGCCCGAGAGAGCCAGAGCCCGAGAGAGCCGGAGCCCGAGAGAGCCAGAGCCCGAGAGAGCCAGAGCCCGAGAGAGCCAGAGCCCATCAAGAGCCAGAGCCCGAGAGAGCCAGAGCCCGAGAGAGCCAGAGCCCGAGAGAGCCAGAGCCCATCAAGAGCCAGAGCCCGAGAGAGCCAGAGCCCATCAAGAGCCAGAGCCCGAGAGAGCCAGAGCCCGAGAGAGCCAGAGCCCGAGAGAGCCAGAGCCCGAGAGAGCCAGAGCCCGAGAGAGCCAGAGCCCGAGAGAGCCAGGAGCCCGAGAGAGCCAGAGCC
>CM042251.1:667506-690006 GCA_023566225.1 Romanogobio albipinnatus
ACTCGCCAGCTAGTGGATGCGCCAAGAGAGAAATGCACATTTTACATAATTTTATGCACATTTTACATTATAGAGAGTATTTTACATAATCAGAGAGTAGCCTATTTCTTTTCGTTTTTAATTGTTTCATTTAAAAGTAGACATTTCAAGCGACATATTTCTGATGTCTGCGAGACCTGCTCCAGTTCACATGCAATGCTATTAATGTCGCTGACCTCCATGTCATGATTATATTGACTGCTATATTTCCTAATTGTTTATTAAATCCAGCCAATTAGTTTATGAAACATTGATTAAAATTAAGATAAAGTTTATACAAAAAGTACTCAAAAGCCATATCTGATTATGTAGCCTTACTCATGCTGCTCACTTTTCATAATCAACATATGAAATTAAAATAATAATAATATTTAAACATAGCCTAACTATGAACCTAAATATGCTACGTTTTCTTTAACCCTCTGTCCGATGAAGGCACCTGCGCTTCTGATGTATTTTTTTCCTTTATGACAGCGGAAACAACTCACAATACTGCTATGTTTAGCCATACAGATAAGACATAAACAAAAAAGGCCGTGGACTCAGGGAACGGATTATTTTGCACTCCACTCCAAACGCTGTCTTCATTTCAGAAATATATTTTGTTTATTAAACACAAAGTTTTTCATTTCAAAAGCATTTCTAAATTCAGTTTATATTTCCAACAAACGACATTCCGAGCCAAAATAACGAAGTGGTAAAAAACAACAACTTTGAGTTACCACCATCAAATTAAAACATTTCGCTCTTCTCTAAATGTGGCAGCAATGCGTCACAATAACCTGGCGTACGTAAAAATGGATCATTCTTTACAGATGAGGGTAAGTTTGGACAGAAGAAACTAATAAAACTAATAAAGACAATAGAATAGAAATTGTCACAATTTATCAAGACCTTGAAGCAGATAAGAGAGAGAAACACCCAGAAACACCTCATATGTGCCGCTAAAGTATACAGTGCTTTCCTTGCCATCAATGCTTGGATAACTCACATGTCTCCTTCCATTAAAAATAATGGCGTGCGGTGGCTGGGATATAAACCTAACAACATACATGGCATCATTTTTGGAATGACTTATCACGAGAGGAAAAACATAGTTTTAGTCACATAACATCAGTTAATGGGAACGCCGTCATTTCGTAATATTTTTTTGTTGACTTTTAGAAAATATTGCAAAAGTGTTGTGCAAATCTGTAATGGAAACGCGGCTACTGATGAGTGCGCTAAGGCAGGAACAAACCATTTCATGCAGATACAGGGGGGTGGTCGGTCAATATGGATGTTTACTTTTTGGTCAATGGGGATATTTAAATTTTATTGCCAAAATAAGTCAAATCAAAGACATCATTCATTTTATTATTATTTGAAATATACTCAATGATGACGGTTTATATAGTGTATAATATAATTTTAAAAAAATGTATTCGTTTTTACCTATTTGTTGGGGCCCGTGTCAGTCAGGGGCCCTTGGAATTGTCCTAACTTTTCCCCCCTATATGGCACCCCTGACTCACCTACATCAGTGTCTCTGTGCTTCTTGATGAGCTCTGCCAGCTCGAAGTTCCCAGAGATGATCGCCACCTACAACACAAGGAGAAGATCCTTTCATAAAGTTACATCTGAGTCCGTTTCATTCAGAGTCAAAGTCCTGTAAACTCATGTAGGCTGTGACCATACAGCGATATGGACTGATGTGTCAATCAAACGACTAACAATATGATGCAATGCACAAAAACACATATCTGTACGATTTACTACAAGCTTGTTTCACTGTTATATAAAGATGTCATTGAGTTTTAATGACAACTTTATAGCCATTTTGGTAACACTTTACAATAATGGCCCATACTTTTACAGCATTTATTCATCTTAGTTCAGGTGAATCTCAACAAACAACAAGAACAAAGATGAAATATATCTGCGAGCAGCGATTATCGGGTTTCAAGCGTGTAAGGCCTTTAAGCACATATGCGTCAAACAATCATGTAAGCACTTAAATCATAGAAGGAAAAGCCCATTACAGTCAAAACAAGAAATGTACTTTAGGGAATATATGGTTTTCAAACAGTTATAGCGCCACCTATGGGCCGATCTCCATAAAAGTTAGCATGCGTGTTTGGAATGTTATGTTGAAATGGTTGAAATGAAATCTAATGAAGCTATATGCTAAACTTGACATCGTTACACCAAACAATAGTCGTACAACAGCTCAACACACTAAATAAATTGTAGTTGATCTGTAGGAAAACACCTTTCTGACCTGAGGGACAGTTTAGTGGCCGCTGAGGACCTTGAATTAATGACGGACCGAATCTCTGAAGGTTTTAAAAACGCTGTACCCAATGTTTAGATCTGTTTATGCAAATGAGCACATCTGTAATTAGATTATGCACCGTTTGTCCGTGTTAACAAACAATTGAAAAAAGACTTTGGTGTTTGTCTTGATGTAAGTCATCAACTCAGTCATTTTCATGGTGAAATCTAAAGGTTACATTTTTTACCCTATTCATGTGAGAATAATAATGAAGAGTATGAATAGGATATATTTGGGTCTTTTTCTGAACTTTCCTCTAATGGGATTCTTCAGGGCTTTTTTCCCTTACTCAGGACATACTGAGGATACAAAATCAGTTGAGTTCGATTCTGTTGCAATTTGTTCACCCTTTTTTCCTAAAACGCTTGCTTCAATAAAAATATATACAGTTATGATGAAGCTAACTAGTTACTAGCTATCAAACATTAAAAACATGTTTCTATTTAATGAGAAAGTCATACGAACCTCAGAGTGTTAACCTGTGACCTCTGACCTTCAACAGCCGCTCCTGGTGCAGATGGGATGTGTTGGTGCAGGAGCTGATTTGCTATTGGCTACTCCTGACTGGTCAATCTCATGCTACTTAGGACAAATGTAATGTACAGAAGTAGCTCCACTGCTTACAATAAAAATTCAAGTTTTGGAAGGAAAATATACGTTTTTGAAAAAACCTGTTTATTTCTGATTCAAAGTGTGATCCCACTTGTGTCTTAGGATAAATGTATTTGTATGACCCTAAGGTACTTCCATACCAAAGGCGACCTTTGCATCATGACTTGAAGTCAAAGGTCTATGTTTTGGGCTTAACCTCCCTCTATATCGGGGTAAGCAAATATATCTGTGCAGCCTTTAGTGGGCAGGAATAATAGGAATGAGTGGAAAAAGAAGCAATTAAGGGCGAATGAGTTATTGGGTGTGATGTGATTTGTGTTATTATTGTGTTATTATTGTTGGCAGGCAGTTTTTTTGCGCGTGCGCTCCGAGACGGAGTGGAACGCTGACAAATAGGCCTACGCTTTTGACTTAAAGGCCTGTTTAACGCGGCAAACGGTGTTTCAGCACACAGCTCCGCTTTCTCTTTAGCTTTGTGCAGATGAAGCCCCTGTTGCCAACACACGTTTAGGGGAAGTTGCTAAAGGCAGATCGAGTTGTTGCTAAATGATGTTGTGACGTCATTGCGCTATGACATCATTAAATAATCGCAAGGCAAAACTACACCATTATGTAACGCGTAGATATTATTTGAAATGCTAATTTAGATTTGTTTGTAAAATAAATTAAAGCAATGTTAGTTAATATGTACGGAGCCCAACACATGACGTGCAAGAAAAAAAAAGATTGACTAATTTGTTCCCTCGATTTGCTAAACCGTCCACACGATTTACTCATTTGTTCCCTTCATTTATAAATCGTGTGCACGATTTAGCCTCCTGTTTTTCCCTGCGTATGTCAGATGCAGGGCTCCGTAAATATGCTACCTAAACGATCTGCCGGTTTTTACAGCGATTTCCACATTTCCACAGCGATCTTAAGGAAATATGAACGCTCGGCCTATTGAGCGAGCTTGTACGTATGTTTGGATTAGAGTCACTTTCCAGAAGTTGCTAAAAGTTGCCAAATAATAAAAAAATAAAAAATGTGTTGCTAGGTGCTTTAGAAACTCCAGTTGTCACATGTGTTTTGTGTATTTTCAAAATACAAAATACTGTATTTAAATACATGTTTCCACACAATATTTTGTATTTGTATTTTAAATACATTTCCATGTATTTATGCCCATCTCTGTCTGCTGTAGAGATTACGGTCAGTGGTCAGTTCTCATTATATAAACAGAACATTTAATCTGCCGTTTTCATTGGTCATTATTTACAGTAAGAGATGCACGCGCAATAGCGGCAAACACACTTTTGGAATGAGCAGCTCGTGGGATTTCAGTGTTATGATGAACGGGTGATGTGTACCGCCACAGTCGGGTCAGATGAAGGAACATGACCTCAGATTAAGATTACGATTACTGTATCATAACTGTATCTCTGTCAGATTGCACTTCAGAACTCTTTTTACTTATTCTATTGACGCACATGCACACACACACACACACACACACACACACACACACACACACACACACACACACACACACACACACACACACACACTTTTTATGCTGCCAGAAATGACACTTCCAGAATAAATCTCCACATGTCAATGGTGAAATAGAACACACACACTCCAGCTAAAGTGAGGTAATGCGTGGCGGAAACACATCTCAGAGGGTGTGTGAATCTCTTCCTTGAGGTGATTATTGACGTTCTGCTCAGTTTCTTGTGTCTAACGCGACTCTGCACATGCGCGCTTGATCTGTAATCCTAAGAGGACTTCTAACAGGAGATTTGTACATCACCATCTGTAGCCTTTAATCACAGTTCATCCACAAACTACTGACACACACACACACACACACACACACTCAGAGCGATGGAAGTGAATGATGCAGGAGGACAGTCGGGTTCATTCAGGCTTCTGTGTGAATGTAAATGCCACATCATACATAGAAAAATCACAATAGCAATTCAGGATTGAAACCTTATGATGACATCACCATTTAAAGCTCCCATTCAGATCCTCCTACATTTGAGTCACGCCCACATCTCAATATCCAAGCCCCGCCCTGCATTCAGACGGCCCCAGGGACAGGCCATGGTGTCCACTAAAGCACGGGTCCAGAGAAGCGGTCGGATGGGAAGCACACTGAAGTCCACCCAGCCTGTCCCAAACGGCACACTCGGGGTAATGTGCGTTATGTAATCGGATTACTTTAAGTAACTAGTAATGTAATGCATTACTTTTACATTTAAAACAAAATATCTGAGTTACTTTTTCTCCCATGTATTGACTGACAAATCATGAGTAAGTGCACAGGTATGTGTGTGTGTGTGTGTGTGTGTGTGTGTTAGTGTGGGTGTGTCCACAAGTATTTAGGTGCCATTCGGGACAGGGCCAGTGTGGAACTTTTTGATGCTCAGGGTTGAGGGAACATGAGTGAGGACGGTACCTGAAACGGACTCTGGCTGTTGTGGTTCTTCAGCTCCTTGTCGGCTCCTCTGACCAGCAGCACATGCGCACACTTCTCCTGCAGGACAAACACATCCTCAGTCTCTACAGATGAACACCAGACTCAGACTTCAGGACGGGATTTCCTCAAGCACACATGGATATTACACTTAGTTTTTTTTTAAAAGCTACCACTTTTCTCACACTGCTCTATTATGTTCAGTATTTTATTTCCATCCTACCTCAGTGTAATCCCTAAAACCCCTGCACTGCTTTGAGTTCAAGGGTGTTTGCTTTTCCATTAGCGCCACTTACTGTCAGAAAGTCAATCTGCACTTTCATTCAGCCTTTCTGCTGCTTCAGAACACACTTCAGAAGTTTACCAGCCACACATCTAAAGCTGCAGGTAAGTAAAGCGCTGTAATCACACACCTGGTTGTAGAGAGCACAGATGTGCAGCGCCGTGTTCCCCGAGGCGTTCTGAGCGCTCATATCTGCTCCGTAAAACAACAGATGCTCCAGGTGTTGGACATGACCATGACGACAAGCCTGTTAGAAAACACACACACACACACACACACACACACACACACACACACACACACACACACACACACACACACACACACACACACACACACACACACACACACACACACACACACACACACACACACACCAGAGGGTGTCATTTATTGCATAAACGATTGGCTGTCCTGCTTGTGTAAACAGAAGATTTAGTCTAATATGTTCAGTAGCTGCTTTATTGATCGTTTGGTCATTGGTTTGTCACTTGTCGTTTGTGAATATTTTTTCCAGGTCTATTTTGTTTGTTGTGCACCTGTTCATGTTACACACTGATATAGTTATATAAGTTATATAAGAGATGGTGGTCCAGTGGGTTAAACCATGGAGCTGATACACAGAAGGTTGCTGGTTCGATCCCAGTGGTCACCACCAGTGTGTCCTTGAGCAAGGCACTTTACTCCATGTTGCTCCAGGGGGATTGTCCCTGTAATAAGGCACTGTAAGTCGCTTTGGATAAAAGCGTCTGCCAAATGCATAGATGTAAATGTAAATATAAGTGTCAATAACTTTAAGTTGTGATGTTGAATGTGTTACATGTTTAAGTAATGAGGTTCAACTGGGACACCTGGAACGGCAGTGTGTCCCAGTCTTTCACTCTTTGTTATAAAGCCACGTGTGTGTGTGTGTGTGTGTGTGTGTGTGTGTGTGTGTGTGTGAGACTGAAGTTCACCTGGTGGATCTCATGCCACCCGTTCTCATCCTGGCAGCAGACGGACGCGTGTTCGTTCAGCAGCAGCTCGCAACACTCCGTGTCTCCATCCGCCAGCACAGTGTGATACAGCGCCGTCAAACCACGGCTGTCTCTATAGTCCGGCGACGCCCCGAGTTCCAGCAGCGTCTGGAGAGGAAACAGTCAAAACACACATTCATCATCATTCTTTCCCATGTGCAGTTCATGGGTTGGAGCGGACCCTGGAGTGGTTTCAGGGGCTGGAGCCATCACTGGACTCTCAGGTGCGGTGGCCATCTTTGCTGAGGACTCTTTAATGGCAGCCATGGTGGGAGGAGACTCTGGAATGGCGGCCATGGTGGGAGGAGACTCTGGAATGGCGGCCATGGCGGGAGGAGACTCTGGAATGGCGGCCATGGCGGGAGGAGACTCTGGAATGGCGGCCATGGCGGGACGAGACTCTGGAATGGCGGCCATGGCAGGACGAGACTCTGGAATGGCGGCCATGGCGGGACGAGACTCTGGAATGGCGGCCATGGCGGGAGGAGACTCTGGAATGGCAGCCATGGTGGGACGAGACTCTGGAATGGCCGCCATGGCGGGACGAGACTCTGGAATGGCGGCCATGGCGGGAGGAGACTCTGGAATGGCGGCCATGGTGGGAGGAGACTCTTTAATGGCGGCCATGGCGGGAGGAGACTCTGGAATGGCGGCCATGGCGGGACGAGACTCTGGAATGGCGGCCATGGCGGGAGGAGACTCTGGAATGGCGGCCATGGCGAGACGAGACTCTGGAATGGCGGCCATGGTGGGAGGAGACTCTTTAATGGCGGCCATGGCGGGAGGAGACTCTGGAATGGCGGCCATGGTGGGAGGAGACTCTGGAATGGCGGCCATGGTGGGAGGAGACTCTGGAATGGCGGCCATGGCGGGAGGAGACTCTGGAATGGCGGCCATGGCGGGAGGAGACTCTGGAATGGCAGCCATGGCGGGAGGAGACTCTGGAATGGCGGCCATGGTGGGAGGAGACTCTGGAATGGCGGCCATGGCGGGAGGAGACTCTGGAATGGCGGCCATGGCGGGAGGAGACTCTGGAATGGCGGGAGGAGACTCTGGAATGGCGGCCATGGCGGGAGGAGACTCTGGAATGGCGGCCATGGCGGGAGGAGACTCTGGAATGGCGGCCATGGCGGGAGGAGACTCTGGAATGGCGGCCATGGTGGGAGGAGACTCTGGAATGGCGGCCATGGCGGGAGGAGACTCTGGAATGGCCGCCATGGCGGGACGAGACTCTGGAATGGCGGCCATGGTGGGAGGAGACTCTGGAATGGCAGCCATGGCGGGAGGAGACTCTGGAATGGCGGCCATGGCGGGAGGAGACTCTGGAATGGCAGCCATGGCGGGAGGAGACTCTGGAATGGCGGCCATGGCGGGAGGAGACTCTGGAATGGCGGCCATGGTGGGAGGAGACTCTGGAATGGCGGCCATGGCGGGAGGAGACTCTGGAATGGCCGCCATGGCGGGACGAGACTCTGGAATGGCGGCCATGGTGGGAGGAGACTCTGGAATGGCGGCCATGGCGGGAGGAGACTCTGGAATGGCGGCCATGGCGGGAGGAGACTCTGGAATGGCAGCCATGGCGGGAGGAGACTCTGGAATGGCAGCCATGGCGGGAGGAGACTCTGGAATGGCGGCCATGGCGGGAGGAGACTTTGAAATGGCAGCCATGGCGGGAATAGACTCTGGAATGGCGGCCATGGCGGGACGAGTCTCTGGAATGGCGGCCATGGCGGGACGAGACTCTGGAATGGAGGCCATGGTGGGAGGAGACTCTGGAATGGAGGCCATGGTGGGAGGAGACTCTGGAATGGCAGCCATGGCGGGAGGAGACTCTGGAATGGCCACCATGGCGGGAGGAGACTCTGGAATGGCGGCCATGGCGGGAGGAGACTCTGGAATGGCGGCCATGGCGGGAGGAGACTCTGGAATGGCCGCCATGGCGGGAGGAGACTCTGGAATGGCGGCCATAGCGGGACGAGACTCTGGAATGGCGGCCATAGCGGGACGAGACTCTGGAATGGAGGCCATGGTGGGAGGAGACTCTGGAATGGCAGCCATGGCGGGAGGAGACTCTGGAATGGCGGCCATGGCGGGAGGAGACTCTGGAATGGCCGCCATGGCGGGAGGAGACTCTGGAATGGCCGCCATGGCGGGAGGAGACTCTGGAATGGCAGCCATGGCGGGAGGAGACTCTGGAATGGCGGCCATAGCGGGACGAGACTCTGGAATGGCGGCCATAGCGGGACGAGACTCTGGAATGGAGGCCATGGTGGGAGGAGACTCTGGAATGGCAGCCATGGCGGGAGGAGACTCTGGAATGGCGGCCATGGCGGGAGGAGACTCTGGAATGGAGGCCATGGTGGGAGGAGACTCTGGAATGGCAGCCATGGCGGGAGGAGACTCTGGAATGGCGGCCATGGCGGGAGGAGACTCTGGAATGGAGGCCATGGCGGGACGAGACTCTGGAATGGCGGCCATGGCGGGAGGAGACTCTGGAATGGCAGCCATGGCGGGAGGAGACTCTGGAATGGCCGCCATGGCGGGAGGAGACTCTGGAATGGCGGCCATGGCGGGAGGAGACTCTGGAATGGCCGCCATGGCGGGAGGAGACTCTGGAATGGCAGCCATGGCGGGACGAGTCTCTGGAATGGCGGCCATGGCGGGACGAGACTCTGGAATGGCGGCCATGGCGGGAGGAGACTCTGGAATGGCAGCCATGGCGGGACGAGTCTCTGGAATGGCGGCCATGGCGGGACGAGACTCTGGAATGGCGGCCATGGCGGGACGAGACTCTGGAATGGAGGCCATGGCGGGAGGAGACTCTGGAATGGAGGCCATGGTGGGAGGAGACTCTGGAATGGCGGCCATGGCGGGACGAGACTCTGGAATGGCAGCCATGGCGGGACGAGACTCTGGAATGGAGGCCATGGCGGGAGGAGACTCTGGAATGGAGGCCATGGTGGGAGGAGACTCTGGAATGGAGGCCATGGCGGGACGAGACTCTGGAATGGCGGCCATGGTGGGAGGAGACTCTAGAATGGAGGCCATGGTGGGAGGAGACTCTGGAATGGCCGCCATGGCGGGAGGAGACTCTGGAATGGCGGCCATGGCGGGACGAGACTCTGGAATGGCGGCCATGGCGGGACGAGACTCTGGAATGGCAGCCATGGCGGGCCGTCGGAGCTTAGGTTGTATAGCCCACCCCACCCCACCAAAAATGTCATCCTCCACTTCGCCCGCAGTAAAGGGGGATCCACACAGTCGTAGTGCACAGTCCAAATACTGTGTCAGGGTCCAGCCAGGACCTCCCCCTGGCATCAGCTGCCTGATGTAATTGTCCAGCCCACTTCAAAAACATTCCATCAGCATAATGTCACTCAATGGAGCAAGATGGCAATAAGCAAGAACGTCTTTGCTTGTATATCTGGCTGGTTTTATAAACAGTAATTTCTTGCTTTTACTGTAACTTTTGCTGATCCTGCCTGCCTGATCGATTGCTCCTGTCTCCTGTGTGCCTCCTGTGTGCCTGTTTGTAGCTCTGTACAGCCTTGCTCACGTTTGAATCTTTATCTTGATATTTCCTCTTTATTCTACTGCTAAATATAACTTACTCATCACCATAAATTGTTTAAAAATTGCCTATCACGTTAAATTTGACATCGCTAGCTTTTAATCTAAATCACCATCACACGTTAGCATTTCGCTAGCCTGTTAGCTTGTCATCTCTGCACCCGGGTCTCCTGCTCTCTGAGTTCATTAGTTGGATTAGTAAATAGTGTCCAGCATACGATTGTGGTAAGTGGTAAATTGGATTAATCAACAAATACGGTAAGTCATGTCTTCTCCTGTCATTATCACTTGCACTTCATGCTGCATGTTTAGTATAGGCTTCTCCGCTGGCGAACAGGGCTTCACATGTGATAAATGTAAGGAGATAGTTAGGCTGACGGAGAAGATTTCAGAATTAGAAACACGCATCCATACTTTATCTGAGAGTAGTGAGGATGTAACAGCTTTAGACACTGATTTGGATGTGAATAGCTTAGTGAACTCTGTACATTCTTCGGTTCCGGCTGCAGGGCCCTCGCAGCAGGGCAACTGGGTGACAGTGAGGCAGCATAGTCGCAGACCAAAAAACCGCTTTTCCGTTCCGGTTAGAACATCAAACAGGTTCTCCCCTCTCAGTGAAGCACCCACTGAGTATCCTGTTGAAAGTGCCCTAGTCATTGGCGATTCTATTACACGGAATGTGAAGATACCAGCCACCATAGTCACATGTTTACCGGGAGCCAGAGCGCCTGACATCAAAGCAAATTTAAAAGTGCTGGCTAAAGCTAATCGTAAATTCTCTAAGATTATTATTCACGTCGGCACTAATGATGTTCGACTTCGCCAGTCGGAGATCACCAAAATTAACATTAAAGAGGTGTGTGAACTCGCTATTACGATGTCAGAGGCTGTTTATTGTTCTGGACCGCTCCCCGTTAGAAGGAGTGATGAGATAGTTAGCAGACTATCATCACTCAATGGCTGGTTGTCTAAGTGGTGTCTGCAAAATAACATAGGGTTCATAGACAATTGGAAAAGTTTTTGGGGCAGACCTGACCTGTTGAAGAAGGATGGCATCCATCCCTCCTGGGGTGGTGCCGCTCTTCTCTCTAGTAATTTGGCACATAGTCTTAGAGCTAAACCTTGACTCACTAGGGCCCAGGTCAGGAAGCAGACAAACTGGCTAAACCGACCGTCTGCTAGCTGTCTCACGTCACAGATAAATCAGATAAATCCCAGCACATAGAGACTCTTTCACCTAGATATTATCATATAGAGACTGTGTCTGTTCCCCGAATTAGTAAATACAAAAAAACATCAAAACCATTCAACAGTAAAAATGTAATTGATGTCCAACAAATAAACAAAAGAAATAATACAGATGAACAATTGATAAAGCTTGGGTTGCTGAATATTAGATCCCTTTCCCCAAAAGCGCTTATTGTTAATGATATTATTAAAGATAATAATCTTGATGTGCTGTGTTTGACAGAAACCTGGCTAAAACCTGACGACTACATTACCTTAAATGAGTCCACCCCCCAAGATTATTGTTATAAACATGAGCCGCGTCTGAAAGGTAAAGGGGGAGGGGTTGCTGTAATTTATAATAATATCTTCAGTATTACTCAGAAGTCTAGTTTCAAATATAATTCCTTCGAAGTTTTGGTGCTTTATGTAACGCTATGTAGTGTACATGACAAAACCCGTTCAACATTTGTGTTAGCTACTGTATACAGGCCACCAGGGCATAATACAGACTTTATCAAAGAATTTGCTGACTTTCTATCAGAGTTAGTACTGGCCGTAGATAAAGTACTAATTGTTGGTGATTTTAATATCCATGTAGACAACGAAAAAGACGTATTAGGATTAGCATTTAAAGATACACTAAACTCTATTGGAGTTAGGCAACACGTGTCAGGACCCACTCATCGCCATAATCATACTTTAGACCTAATATTGTCACATGGAATTAATGTTGATACCGTTGAAATTCTGCAGCAGAGCGATGACATCTCTGATCATTACTTAGTATCTTGTATACTTAATTTAGCTAAAGTTGCAAAGCCGCCCCCTCGTTTCAAAAATGGCAGGACAATCACTGCCGCTACTAAAGATTGCTTTTTAAATACTCTTCCTCATCAGTATCATCTCCTCAGCAACCCAGATAGCATAGAAGAACTCGATGTTGCAACAGAAACTATTGACTCTCTCTTTTCCAGTACTTTAGACACAGTTGCTCCTCTGCGCTTAAAGAAGATTAAAGAAAATAGTCCAACGCCGTGGTACAACGAGCACACCCGGGCCCTTAAAACAGCAGCCAGAAAAATGGAGCGCAGCTGGAAGAAAACAAAACTAGAGGTCTTTCGAAATTCGTGGAAAGAGCATATGATCGCATACAGAAAGGCCGTTAAAACTGCTAGATCCGCTTATTTCTCAACTCTCTTGGAAGAAAACAAACACAACCCAAGGTATTTATTCGATACAGTGGCTAAATTAACCAAAAATAAAGCTAATGATTGTAAACAGCACAGCAGTAATGACTTTATGAACTTCTTCACATGTAAAATTGATAATATTAGGAAGAAAATTTTAACCATGCAGCCGTCTACTACAGTATCACATCAGACAGAGCATTGTAGTGTCACTGAGGAAAAATTACAATCATTCACTGCTATAGGAGAAGAAGAATTGGCTAAACTCGTTAAATCATCAAAATCAACAACATGTATGCTTGACCCTGTACCGACTAGGCTATTAAAAGAGATGCTACCAGAGGTCATAGATCCTCTTCTTAATATCATTAATTCATCTTTGTCATTAGGATATGTACCGAAAACTTTTAAGTTGGCTATTATTAAACCACTTATTAAAAAACCGCAACTTGATCCTACAGAATTAGTCAATTATAGACCAATCTCAAATCTACCCTTTCAGTCAAAAATACTTGAAAAGGCAGTGTCTTCACAATTATGTTCCTTTTTAGAAAGAAATGGTATCTGTGAGGATTTCCAGTCAGGATTTAGACCGTATCATAGCACTGAGACTGCTCTCATCAGAGTTACAAATGATTTACTATTATCATCCGATCGTGGCTGTATCGCTCTATTAGTGTTACTCGATCTTAGCGCTGCATTTGATACCATCGACCACAACATTCTTTTGAATAGACTCGAAAATTATGTAGGTATTAGTGGAATTGCTTTATCATGGTTTAAATCATACCTATGCGACCGTTATCAGTTTGTAGCAGTAAATGAAGAGATGTCACACCGATCGCAAGTTCAGTATGGAGTACCACAAGGCTCAGTGCTAGGACCGCTACTCTTCACCCTGTACATGCTACCACTGGGAGATATTATTAGGAAGCATGGCATTAGTTTTCATTGTTATGCTGACGATACTCAGCTCTATATTTCTTCATGCCCTGACGAAACTTACCAATTCACAAGATTAACGGAATGCATAGCCGCCATAAAACATTGGATGACTGGTAATTTCCTGCAACTCAATTCAGAAAAAACTGAATTTTTAATTATTGGACAAAAAAGCTCCACAAGTAGTGCCCTAGAATACTGTCTAACACTTGATGGCTGCTCTGTCAAGTCTTCGTCGTCAGTGAGGAACCTGGGTGTGCTCTTTGATACCAATCTTTCGTTTGAAAGCCACGTTTCTAGCATCTGTAAAACTGCTTTCTACCATCTTAAAAATATATCAAAATTACGGTACATGCTCTCAATGCAAAATGCTGAACAGTTAGTTCATGCGTTCATGACCTCAAGGCTAGATTATTGTAATGCTCTATTGGGTGGTTGCCCTGCTCGCTTAATAAATAAACTCCAGCTGGTCCAAAACGCAGCAGCTCCAGTTCTTACTAGAACCAGGAAGTATGACCATATTAGCCCAGTTCTGTCAACACTGCACTGGCTACCTATTAAACATCGCATACATTTTAAAATCTTGCTTATTACTTACAAAGCACTAAATGGTTTAGCTCCCCAATACTTGAGCGAGCTCTTAACATATTATACTCCATCACGTCTACTGCGATCTCTAAATTCTGGCCAGTTGTTAATACCGAGAATATCCAAATCAACTGCAGGCGGTCGATCCTTTTCCTATTTAGCTCCTAAACTCTGGAACAGTCTTCCTAGCACTGTTCGGGAAGCAGACACACTCTGTCAGTTTAAATCTAGACTAAAAACACATCTCTTTACTGTGGCATACACATAAAACACTTTATCAATTAATTGATTGTTAGGCTGCATTAACTAGGTCAGCCGGAACCGGGAACACTTCCCATAACACCTGATGTACTCGTTACATCATCAGAAGAATGGCATCTACGCTAATGATATTCTCTCTGTTTTATCCCGAGGTTTACTGCAGTCAGCCGGATCTGGGCCGTATCCTAATCAGATGGTGGACCAGAGAAGACCAACACAGGACCCCGAAGTGTCTGCAGAGACCGTGTCAATTATCCTCCCCCTGCAACTGCCTCATCGACACAGCATCTAAATAAACCCGTCACCAGTGTGATGACTCCGATTGTTCGAATATTATCATTAAATAATACTTAAATCGATATGTCATCCGCAATAAACCCGTCTCCAGCGTGTTGCCTCCGATCATTCGAATATTGCACTTTAATAATTATTTAATCAACATCATCCACAATAAACCCGTCTCCAGCGTGTTGCCTCCGGTCCTTTGAATATTCCGATCTATTATGACCTCTGACCTGTAAAGCAGCCAGAATAATAATAATAATACGTTGTTTGTAAATTGGCCAGAGGAGAACTGGCACCCCGACTGAGCCTGGTTTCTCCCAAGGTTTATTTTTCTCCATTAGGTCACCTGATGGGGTTTTGGTTTCCTTGCCACTGTTGCCTCTGGCTTGGCGTGCTCAGTTGGGGACACTATATTTTTCAACTAAACATCGAAATAAATCTAATTAATAAACTAATTTAACCATGTAAACTAAATTACTGATCTAATTATTGATCTATAGCCCACACTGTCACCGTATGGAAATTGAAATGAACTGATGACATCAAATGGCTATACAGCTGAATAAAATTAGGCTGCATTATTTTGCTGTTTAACACTGTAAAGCTGCTTTGAAACAATCTACATTGTTAAAAGCGCTATATAAATAAAGTTGACTTGACTTGACTTAAAAACTTTTTTCAAAGCTTTCAGACCCTATTGAGTACCTTATATTTGACAAATGGATAACATAGAAGTTGTTAGAACTAAAAACCTTATAAATAATGCGAAATGAGTGTGCTAATAAGATGAGTAATTATAATGTGAGTTGTGTACCTTGAGCGCTGGCTGGTTTTTAGCGCGAGCAGCTTTGTGAAGAGCAGTCATGCCATCTTTAGCCCTGAAGTCCAGATGAGCTCCTCCATTCTTCAGCGCTTTAATAAACTCCAGCTTATTCTCCAGCTGCGCTGCGGAGGTGAGAGGAGTCTCTACGACACACACACACACACACACACACACAGTAGTACAGTGATCATGGTCAGGTGTGGTAAGCTCAGGCGCGTGCGGATGGGTTCCTCTGGTACCTCCGGTGTCCGGGTCCTGGTAATTGGGGTCCAGTCCTCTGTCCAGCATTCTGGAGAACTTCTCCAGCTGATGATTCTGGATGTAATCTATGAACTTCCTCAAGCTGGCCTGGAGAGAGACAATAATAAAAGGAAATAAAGACACATAAAAGATATAACACAACAAAGCAGATTGTATACGATTAGACACATTACTTGAAGTGTAAATTACATAGCATTACTTTAATCAGATGATTAAATAAGTCTAAACAAAACTTAACAGTGAATAACCAGCGGACACAAACTTTAAGTTTAGAATGTCTAGTTTTTTTAATGTTAAAAAAAATGTCTTGGTTATATGAAAAGAAAGATTCCATTGTCTCATTCTTCAAACATTAGAGTAATGTTATATTTGAATGTTTTCTGAAACAAGTAGCAACATTTAAAAACGTTTCATGAATGATGTATAAATAATGTTTTGTGCTAACGCTTTGAGAACATTATTAAAGGTCCCATTTTATGAGGATTTTCAACATTAATATGAGTTCTGCTAGCCTGTATATGGTCCCCAAGTGGCTAGAAATTTTGATGGGTGTAAACCGAGTTCTGGCTGTCTTACTGTATTCCTGTCGATGTTGTGTTTGCTGTTAGTTGTGGTCAAAGCATTTTGTGAGAGAAAACGCGTTGCAATGACGAGATCACAGCATTCACTGATCAACAGACGGTCTGTACTCAATGCTCATCACTGCAGCCGTTCATGTGATAGGAATAGATCATAAAATAATGCTATAATCCACACTTTGACGATTCGTTCATCTCAATGGCTGTAATGGTGCATTACATGTGTTACAAAGTTCGTAGAATAAGGTGGAAGAAGACAGAGTCGACGTGACTGGGCCTGTTTATTCAGAACTCTCAGATACAAATAAGCTGGCGCTAACAGCACAGCGCTTTCAACAACTCAGTACAATAAAACTTCCTCCAGCTCTCCGTGGTTCACGAGTGCCCAGTCAGTCTCTCTCTCTCCAGTGTGTGCAGTGCTTTGCTAAACCACGCCCCCTCCGCAACATAATCTAACACTCATTTCAAATGCAAAGATGTCAGCCAATCACAACAGTGGGCGTTTTCACTGAAGTCTCACAGCAGACACGCCCCTTGAAACAGGGCATTCAGCCAGAGGGGTAATGACAGGATAGAAAAAATGCCTTTTATTTCTAAATTATGACATTTTTTAATGTAAAAAGCATACTAACAATATCAGTACACCTCAGGAAACATTATAAAATAATAGAATAATGCCATGCCATGGGACCTTTAAAGACCAGATAACTTTGAATGAACGTTCTATTAATGTTACTGGAAGAGCGTTTGTTCATAACCTTTGCACAATGTTATGAGATTTTCACTTAAAAACGAAGTCACACATTACAATAAGTCTGTAAGCAGTAATCAGAGCATGAGTCCAGGCAGGGGGTTATGGGAAGTGAAGTGCATGATGGGAAAGCAACACATGAGACAGAAGAGGTGCCCTCTGGTGGTAATCCTGGGCAGAATATCTACATCACATTCACTTAAGAGCTGCGTTATCTACATCAGGGTTGAGATAAACTCTCCAGATCCGCTCGGTCTTATCTTGCGTCTTTGCGCTCACCTTCGTGTGAAGTCTGGCGATCTGCTTTTCATCCACACTGGACTGACTGTACAGTCGGGTTTTGTAGCGAAACTGTAGTGCACAGGAACAAAGAAGCGTCTGATTACAGCAATTACATGATTACACATATTTATACACCCTCAGAATAAAGAAATCACACTCTTTTACTGCCACAAAGGTGTGTGTGCTGTAGTCTGAAGTGTGTGTGCTGAGGAAAGCTCTGCTAATGCATTTTATGATGACGCTTTCTCTAATATCAAACACACAGTTATTCCTGCATGACTCCAGTCGTAGTTGAAGTGAACTCTTCAGTGCTTCGTGAATCGTTCAGTCCTTCACTAAGCATTAGTTCATGCTGAAGTAAGTATTCATCCAGGTATTATTATAAAGCTTCTATCCCGATGAGTGCTGATGTGACGCCTGTACCTCCAGTGATGGGACGCCCTCGCAGGCTGGCAGTGGATATTCCCCGACCAGACTCTCTTCATCCAGGAACTGACCATCGCTGGCGTCGCTGGACGGCTGGAAGAGGCCGTAGTTCAGCACATCCTTCAGATTCTGACTCAATGTGCACAGGATCCGCTGTTTAGCCGCCCACACAGTGTCACTGGAGTTAAACCGCATGCATTTCTGTAGAAGGAAAGTCAAGGGGACATCATTAAAGACTCCATTAATCAAAAGTGACTATGCCTTTTTATGGAATATAGCAGTGGTTACTCTAAATTATTTATCATTGTTTTAAATTCATGTTCCTGGTAATCGTGAATCTGAATTACTTCCCCTCAACTTCTCTTCACTCACATGGGCAAATAATTTGCATATGCCTGCCTTCAGTGCGAGGCGTCGACAAATAGTTATACATATCACACCACAGGCCCCACCCACTGTCACCATAGGCCCCGCCCACTGCGGTTCAGTCTCTTAAAGCTGGATATGAGCATTGAGTCAAAGGCAAACAGAAGCCATTAGAATGACTGACGCTGTCTACACTGATACAGTAACAGATGTGATCTCGGGACTGATCTCGGGACTGATCTCGGGACCGGGTCTGAGCAGATGTGATCTCGGGACCGGGTCTGAACAGATGTGATCTCGGGACCGGGTCTGAGCAGATGTGATCTCGGGACCGGGTCTGAGCAGATGTGATCTCGGGACCGGGTCTGAGCAGATGTGATCTCGGGACCGGGTCTGAGCAGATGTGATCTCGGGACCGGGTCTGAGCAGATGTGATCTCGGGACCGGGTCTGAGCAGATGTGATCTCGGGACCGGGTCTGAGCAGATGTGATCTCGGGACCGGAGTTGCGCAGTGGAGAGCAGGAAGTAGAGGCGCGATTATCAAAAGCCGCCCACACTCACAGATGCAGAACAATTCATTATGTTGGTGTGAACTAAACAATTATAGAAATGTAGAAATTAAAGCTAAAGCTCCAATCTCCTCCCAAAAATCACGAAAAAAAGTCTGTTAGTGCCTCAGTGACAACTTCACTCAGAGAAGCCGTCAATCTCAGCTGTCAATCACACCCCCCGTTTTTAGAGTATCAAATAGCTCACTAAAACTAAACTTATTTAAAAAACGATCACTTGAAAAACTGCCTAAAATGACAGAAACCATCTTTAGGAAACAATTTTTTGAAGTGTAATTTAATTGTTTAGTGTGTCTCGCGTCCATTCTAATACATGGAGAGGCGGGGTTTATGAGCTATACTGGGACCGGCCCCCGGGGGGCGATCGAGGCGCGGAGGCTTCAGTTTCTGAGAGGAGCGCTGCAGGCTTGGTTCAGATTCTGACGCGCTTGAGTCTGCCGACAACAGGACAAATGGAAGAGTGAAAGAACGCTCGCTTTGATCGTCCAGTTTAAACAGCTCGTCTCTGGAAACACGGCACGACATATAAAATTGTATGACTAGCAATTTCCTGCAACTTAATTCTGAAAAAACTGAGTTTCTAATTATTGGACCATAAACCTCTAGTGCCCTAGAATACTGTCTAGCACTTGATGCTGCTCTGTCCAGTGCTGTGGTCAGTGAGGAACCTGTGCTCTTTGATACCAATCTCTCATGTGACAGTCACGTTTCTAGCATCTGTAAAAGCACATCTTAAAGATCTCTCTACATTACGGCTCATGCTCTCAGTAACAGTGAGTTGAGTCGTTCATGAGCTGTAGATTATTGTAATGCTCTACTGGGTGGTTGCCCTGCTCGCCTAATAAACAAACTCCAGCTGGTCCAAAACCAGCAGCTCCAGTTCTTACTAGAACCAGGAAGTGTGAGCATATTAGCGGCTTCTGTCAACACTGCACTGGCTGCCTATTAAACATCGCATACATTTTAAAATCTTGCTCATTACTTACAAAGCACTAAATGGTTTATCTCCAGCACTTGAGCGAGCTCTTAACACATTATACTCCATCACGTCTACTGCGCTCTCTAAACTCTGGAACTCTTCTAGCATTGTTGGGGAAGCACACACACTCTGTCAGTTTAGAGACTAACACACATCTCTTCACTGTGGCACACACACACAGAACATGATCAGTTTATATTACTCAGATCAGTCAATGATTGTTAGGCTGCATTAACTGGGTCAGCCGGAACCGGGAACACTTCCCATAACACCTGATGTACTCGTGACATCATCAGGAGAACGGCATCTATGCTAATGCTAGTCTCTGTGTTTATCCCGAGGTTTACTGCAGTCAGCCGGATCCGGATCAGATGCTGGACCTGCGCTAGACATGATCCCTGAAGTGTGTGAGAGACCGTGTGACTCGACTCTCCTTTGTGACGCCTCATCGACACGGCATCCTCAATAAACCCATCTCCGGCGTGATGACTCCGATCTTCAAGCGGACGGAACTGGACAAATATTCTGAATGTTCAGATCTAATCTGACCTCTGACCTGTAATGTCTAAATCATAATCACACACTGTGTGTCGGTTGGCCAGAGGAGAACTGAGCGACTGAGTCTGGTTTCTCCAGAGGGTTTTCTCCATTCTGTCACTGATGGAGTTTGGGTTCTTGCCTCTGTCTCCTCTGGCTTTTGGTTTGCTCAATTGGGGACACTAAATATTCACCTCTATCACTGACTGCCCGCATTGACACTATATGAGAACTGAGCTGAGCTGCCCAATCACATTCTGCTGCTTTATTCTCCTGTTTAACACTGTGAAGCTGCTCTGAAACAATCGGTGTTGTAAGATGCGCTATTTAAATAAAGGTGACTTGACTTATAAGAGTAGTCAAGAGCAATAAACACACACACACACACTCACAGTTTGCTGCAGGTCTGGGATCAACACTCTGATGGTCAGCGAGCTGCTCTGGGCGTCCGTCATGTGACTGGCCGGCCGCTCTGCTCGTATTGTCTCATAGACGACCTCCTCTCTGGAACTGTGTGAGCTGGAGTCATGAGAAGAGTCCGAGAAACTCTGGGCCATCTCTTCCTCGCTGGACGTCGGGCTCCGCAGCATATTCAGCTGACACACACACACACACACACACACACACACACACACACAGATATGACTGATTCTCAATCCTTGTTAGTAGTAAATAAAAAAGTACCATATGTAGTTTTTTATGAAATTGAAATTGTGTGTAAATCATAACAGTGTTTGTATTTTAGGAGTGGGAGTGGCATATTTTGGGCTTGTTTAATTGGTCAGTGGGCTAGTTTTTTTTTGTTTTACGCAGATCTGGCAACCCTGTCTCTTCCACAGTTTCTGCTAAAGGTTGGAGAATATAGGACACGACACAGTGGAGCGCTTCCAAATAAAGCGTTTCTAATTGGAGCTGCGCTGCGCTCTTCTGCACTCTTTCCTCATGTAGTCCACACACACTCCTGCCATCAGCATAACACAGCTGACCATACAGAGGTCAAGGGCTGAGCAGATTCGACTTGCCGTCCGTTCGCCTCGTGAGGAAAGCAGAACATACATACATAACTATAGGCCGTAAATACATGTAGGCCGAAAGAAGACGAAGAGGAGGATCAGATGTTAAACTGAAACACTGATCCTGATCTGACATCTACATCTCTGGCGATAAACTATAGCGAGAATCAGCCACGGGTGAATCACAATTCAGGTTGTATTTGTTAACATGAGATAATGAACAACATTAAATGCAACAGTGAAAAACAGTTATTCAGTTTACCTGAAAATCTTCAATGCCTTCCTGTCTGTGTGTTTAAGCCACAGAAAGCACTGAAGAGGAGAAGACGCTCTTCATCAGCCTCCAGATTCCTGATAAATCCTCACTCAAATCCCCTGAACAATCATCTGACCAATGCTTTCCTTTGGAAAAAACTCCCACCAATCCTGTTCACAGTGTTCGGTGGGAAAGGCTCGTGCCAGTGAAGTTCTCAGAAAATGCGAGATGTGTGAGAAGTAGGTGAGATACTATTAAAATAAATGAAATCCAGAGTTGCTCCCGTTCGGTCCGGCCCCTCGTGACGCTCTGCTGCAAATACATAACTCTCTCAAGCCTCAGGTGAATGTGTGGAGGTTATTTCAATAACAATAGAGCCACGTTTAGAGCCACACCAGGCTTAAAGAGAAAGCTCACTCGGGAAGGAAATCTGTCATCATCTGAGAGAAAGAGCCACTCAGGACATGTGTTATTAGCAGATGAAGATTCAGTGAGATACTCCTCAGCTGAAGCCACACAGTGCCACTCTAAACCTGGCTTCACATATCACTGACATGACATAACTTACTCAAGCAGTGATATCTCAATATACACCGATCCGGCATAACATTATGACCGGTGAAGTGAATAACACTGATGATCTCTGTTAGTGGGTGGAATATATTAGGCAGCAAGTGAACATGTTGTCCTCAGAGTTGATGTGTCAGAAGCAGGAGAAATGGGCAAGCGTGAGGATTTGAGCGAGTTTGACAAGGGCCAGATTGTGACGGCTAGACGACTGGGTCATAGCATCTCCAGAACTGCAGCTCTTGTGGGGTGTTCCCGGTCTGCAGTGGTCAGTCTCTATCAAAAGTGCTCCAAGGAAGGACC
>CM042251.1:695006-702506 GCA_023566225.1 Romanogobio albipinnatus
TGTTCCTAATAATCCTTTAGGTGAGTGTATATATATATATATAATTGTAATGGGTGTATGCCTTTAAGAGAACGTGATTCCATGGTGATTACGGAGTTAGAGCGTGATGCACGATGTGAAGTGTGTTCATGTGCTCGGTGAGAGAATAAAGTAATTCTGGTGCTCTGTTCAGACAAGTGTGTTCAGTACAAATTATTACAATTATAGTAAATATATTAAGTTAAATTACTCATATAAGATGTTGGTCATATTGCGCACTATATAACCTCTGATCACATATTAATTTTAGTGTTGTTGTTGTTGTTTTTGAGGTCAGGCATTATATTGTAAAATATGCCTATAGTTTGAGATTATCCAAATTATTCTGATTTAAAATAGTCGTGCTTTCAATAAAAATGATGTAATTGGCATGAAAAGTTGTTCAATGAGTAATAACTATATTAATAACACCTGAGTCAAGGCGAGAGATGAGAGGAATAGATGTTTCATTCCTCTATGAAGTCTTCAGTCTCCAGAGGACAGGAAGTGCTCAAAGCTTTTATCCTGGTGTGAGTCTGAGTGTTCTCTCTCTCTCTCTCTCTCTCTCTCTCTCTCTCTCTCTCTCTCTCTCTCTCTCTCTCTCTCTCTCTCTCTCCATCTCGAGCCCCTCAGGGAATCGTGTGTATTAACTCCACTTTGCACAGTCGAGCCTCAGAGGGCACAGCCAAATAAAGACATTCATTAACAGCCAGCTTTGCTAATCTTATTCTATCTAATATGATGTATTATTCTAATTCCACTGCACCTCACTGGGGAGTTTCAGAGGGAAGGCTGTTCTGAAACTCTTTATTCTCCGTCTGCTAACTCAGGGAATGCCTGAACAACATTGATAAAGGACAGACATCAGACAGAAAGGAGTGTGTGCATGTTTGTAATAAAGAGACACTGTTTCTTCGTAAATAAAGAAAAAGCGTAGTTAACACCAAGTCTAATAACTCCAACCACAGATGTACACTATATTGCCAAACATCTGCTGAACATGTGATCTGGTGTGTGTGGAGTTGAACATGTGATCTGGTGTGTGTGGAGCTGAACATGTGATCTGGTGTGTGTGGAGCTGAACATGTGATCTGGTGTGTGTGGAGCTGAACATGTGATCTGGTGTGTGTGGAGTTGAACATGTGATCTGGTGTGTGTGGAGTTGAACATGTGATCTGGTGTGTGTGGAGCTGAACATGTGATCTGGTGTGTGTGTGGAGCTGAACATGTGATCTGGTGTGTGTGGAGTTGAACATGTGATCTGGTGTGTGTGGAGTTGAACATGTGATCTGGTGTGTGTGGAGCTGAACATGTGATCTGGTGTGTGTGTGGAGTTGAACATGTGATCTGGTGTGTGTGGAGTTGAACATGTGATCTGGTGTGTGTGGAGCTGAACATGTGATCTGGTGTGTGTGTGGAGCTGAACATGTGATCTGGTGTGTGTGGAGTTGAACATGTGATCTGGTGTGTGTGGAGTTGAACATGTGATCTGGTGTGTGTGCAGTTGAACATGTGATCTGGTGTGTGTGGAGCTGAACGTGTGATCTGGTGTGTGTGGAGTTGAACATGTGATCTGGTGTTTGTGGAGCTGAACATGTGATCTGGTGTGTGTGGAGTTGAACATGTGATCTGGTGTGTGTGGAGTTGAACATGTGATCTGGTGTGTGTGGAGCTGAACATGTGATCTGGTGTGTGTGGAGTTGAACATGTGATCTGGTGTGTGTGGAGTTGAACATGTGATCTGGTGTGTGTGGAGTTGAACATGTGATCTGGTGTGTGTGGAGCTGAACATGTGATCAGGTGTGTGTGGAGCTGAACATGTGATCTGGTGTGTGTGGAGTTGAACATGTGATCTGGTGTGTGTGGAGCTGAACATGTGATCAGGTGTGTGTGGAGTTGAACATGTGATCTGGTGTGTGTGGAGTTGAACATGTGATCTGGTGTGTGTGGAGTTGAACATGTGATCAGGTGTGTGTGGAGTTGAACATGTGATCTGGTGTGTGTGGAGTTGAACATGTGATCTGGTGTGTGTGGAGTTGAACATGTGATCTGGTGTGTGTGGAGTTGAACATGTGATCTGGTGTGTGTGGAGCTGAACATGTGATCTGGTGTGTGTGGAGTTGAAAATGTGATCTGGTGTGTGTGTGGAGTTGAACATGTGATCTGGTGTGTGTGGAGTTGAACATGTGATCTGGTGTGTGTGGAGCTGAACATGTGATCAGGTGTGTGTGGAGCTGAACATGTGATCTGGTGTGTGTGGAGCTGAACATGTGATCTGGTGTGTGTGGAGTTGAACATGTGATCTGGTGTTTGTGGAGCTGAACATGTGATCTGGTGTGTGTGGAGTTGAACATGTGATCTGGTGTGTGTGGAGCTGAACATGTGATCTGGTGTGTGTGGAGCTGAACATGTGATCTGATGTGTGTGGAGTTGAACATGTGATCTGGTGTGTGTGGAGCTGAACATGTGATCTGGTGTGTGTGGAGCTGAACATGTGATCTGGTGTGTGTGGAGTTGAACATGTGATCTGGTGTGTGTGGAGTTGAACATGTGATCTGGTGTGTGTGGAGTTGAACATGTGATCTGGTGTGTGTGGAGCTGAACATGTGATCTGGTGTGTGTGGAGCTGAACATGTGATCTGGTGTGTGTGGAGCTGAACATGTGATCTGGTGTGTGTGGAGCTGAACATGTGATCTGGTGTGTGTGGAGTTGAACATGTGATCTGGTGTGTGTGGAGCTGAACATGTGATCTGGTGTGTGTGGAGTTGAACATGTGATCTGGTGTGTGTGGAGTTGAACATGTGATCTGGTGTGTGTGGAGTTGAACGTGATCTGGTGTGTGTGGAGTTGAAAATGTGATCTGGTGTGTGTGTGGAGTTGAACATGTGATCTGGTGTGTGTGGAGCTGAACATGTGATCTGGTGTGTGTGGAGCTGAACATGTGATCTGGTGTGTGTGGAGTTGAACATGTGATCTGGTGTGTGTGGAGCTGAACATGTGATCAGGTGTGTGTGGAGTTTAACATGTGATCTGGTGTGTGTGGAGTTGAACATGTGATCTGGTGTGTGTGGAGTTGAACATGTGATCTCGTGTGTGTGGAGTTGAACATGTGATCTGGTGTGTGTGGAGCTGAACATGTGATCTGGTGTGTGTGGAGTTGAAAATGTGATCTGGTGTGTGTGTGGAGTTGAACATGTGATCTGGTGTGTGTGGAGTTGAACATGTGATCTGGTGTGTGTGGAGCTGAACATATGATCTGGTGTGTGTGGAGTTGAACATGTGATCTGGTGTGTGTGGAGTTGAACATGTGATCTGGTGTGTGTGGAGTTGAACATGTGATCTGGTGTGTGTGGAGCTGAACATGTGATCTGATGTGTGTGGAGTTGAACATGTGATCTGGTGTGTGTGGAGCTGAACATGTGATCTGGTGTGTGTGGAGCTGAACATGTGATCTGGTGTGTGTGGAGCTGAACATGTGATCTGGTGTGTGTGGAGCTGAACATGTGATCTGGTGTGTGTGGAGCTGAACATGTGATCTGGTGTGTGTGGAGTTGAACATGTGATCTGGTGTGTGTGGAGTTGAACATGTGATCTGGTGTGTGTGGAGTTGAACATGTGATCTGGTGTGTGTGGAGTTGAACATGTGATCTGGTGTGTGTGGAGTTGAACATGTGATCTGGTGTGTGTGGAGTTGAACATGTGATCTGGTGTGTGTGTGTGTGTGTGTGTGAGCTCCAGTGGATCAGGTGCTCAGCGCTCATTAACCCCGGCGAGAGCAGCCTTTCCTCGGCCAGTCCTGCAGCCGCTGGCTCTGGTGTCTCTGGTGGTTAAACATCAGATATAATTCATCTTGTGCTGATCTAACGGCCCATCTTTGCTCTCATGAATCATCATTTGTTGTCTAAATGGTTTTGACTGAGGGCAAAGAGAAGTTTCATAACTTTATTGTTTAGGATATTTAAATACACATGCAGTGAAGATAATGTAGGCGTGGCCTGGACCACATGTGTGTGGCTATTAATGTTTAATATATATTTATAATGAAAATGAAAAGAGGCAGAGTGGAGTTTGATGACATATTTCTCCTGGAGCGCCTTGAACGTGTCTATTTCACTCGATTTATACACGCGTCCATCGATTCAAAATGTTCAACTAGACGCGGGTTTGACGCTCTATTGGCGTTTGGTGTGAACGCAGCATTAGGAGACAATCAAAATGCTTTTTTTTTTCTGCTCACATTCACAAACAGCCACGTCTTCTATTACTCGTGCGTAAAGGAAGTCAATGAGATATGACGAAACTGAATTAATTTCTTTGCAGAGAAAACCAAACAAATCCCATGTTCCAGTCAAACACTCTAAGACACAGAGGATTTAGTGCAACTGTCTACTTGTAAAATGCACGTTATAGGTCGATATTTAAAATAGTTTTGACCTATTTGGTAATGTTTAATCAAGAAATCATAGCTGGATCTTCCGGTGAAACGACGATGACGCATTTCACCTGCTAAAACTCCGCCCCTCTGTTGCAATCCGCCGTTAGCTCGCATTCAGATCCGCCTTCCTTTTTGAGAGCCACGCCCACATCTCAACATCCAATCAAAAATGAAGCATTGAACCAAGTCCCGCCCTCAATTTCATGCTTTCCGATTATCACTCAGATTTACATCACAATGAGAAAGAAAATATCTGTTGTCATCATGTGGCAAATATTTTCCAGAAATTAAATATGGACTATTGCAGGGTTTATTCTGAATGAGTTATGTGGGCGGGGCAACCTGTCACTCACATGAGATCTACCAATAGCAAACCACAGCCATCCAATCAAGCCCCGCCCTACATTTGTTCTTGTTTGAGAAGCGTTTGCTGTGATGGAGGAGGAACAGAGAATATACAGCAGAAGGAGAGGAAGAAGAATGACCAGCTCAGATTCAGACTGTCTGTCTCCTCGTCGGTCTGTCCTCTGGGAGCTCCTGTCTCACACACGGATCACACTTAGTCTATATCCTCCTCCTCCTCCTCCTCCTCCTCATCTAATTACTAGTGTTAATTGGCAAACCTGCCAGCCTGTCCCATAATGCCCTCTGAGAGGCGATGAAGGCGGCAGGTGGAGATGAAAGCACAGGGTGAACCCTTTGTGTCCCTCATCTGAAGCTGACCACATCAAACAGCATCCACACACAGGTGCGTCCGGGAGCAAAGGTCATGCTCCCCGCAGCGCAGGAGTCGCGTTCAGCCAGGTCGTGACCTTTTCACCTGACACTGGGAGCAGAAACGGGTTCTGTTGCAACCATTGCAGAGGCACATGAGCTCTTGAACGGGTCACAGAGAGGTTCTGTTATGAATCAGTGAGTCGATTCAGCGGTTCAGAGCGTTATGAATCAGTGAGTCGATTCAGCGGTTCAGAGCGTTATGAATCAGTGAGTCGATTCAGCGGTTCAGAGCGTTATGAATCAGTGAGTCGATTCAGCGGTTCAGAGCGTTATGAATCAGTGAGTCGATTCAGCGGTTCAGAGCGTTATGAATCAGTGAGTTGATTCAGCGGTTCAGAGCGTTATGAATCAGTGAGTCGATTCAGCGGTTCAGAGCGTTATGAATCAGTGAGTCGATTCAGCGGTTCAGAGCGTTATGAGTCAGTGAGTCGATTCAGCGGTTCAGAGCGTTATGAATCAGTGAGTCGATTCAGCGGTTCAGAGCGTTATGAATCAGTGAGTCGATTCAGCGGTTCAGAGCATTATGAATCAGTGAGTCGATTCAGCGGTTCAGAGCGTTATGAATCAGTGAGTCGATTCAGCGGTTCAGAGCGTTATGAATCAGTGAGTCGATTCAGCGGTTCAGAGCGTTATGAATCAGTGAGTCGATTCAGCGGTTCAGAGCGTTAGGAATCAGTGAGTCGATTCAGCGGTTCAGAGCGTTAGGAATCAGTGAGTTGATTCAGCGGTTCAGAGCGTTATGAATCAGTGAGTCGATTCAGCGGTTCAGAGCGTTATGAATCAGTGAGTCGATTCAGCGGTTCAGAGCGTTATGAGTCAGTGAGTCGATTCAGCGGTTCAGAGCGTTATGAATCAGTGAGTCGATTCAGCTGTTTGGAGCGTTATGAATCAGTGAGTCGATTCAGCGGTTCAGAGTGTTATGAATCAGTGAGTCGATTCAGCGGTTCAGAGCGTTATGAATCAGTGAGTCGATTCAGCGGTTCAGAGTGTTATGAATCAGTGAGTCGATTCAGCGGTTAAGAGCGTTATGAGTCAGTGAGTCGATTCAGCGGTTCAGAGCGTTATGAATCAGTGAGTCGATTCAGCGGTTCAGAGCGTTATGAATCAGTGAGTCGATTCAGCGGTTCAGAGCGTTATGAGTCAGTGAGTCGATTCAGCGGTTCAGAGCGTTATGAATCAGTGAGTCGATTCAGCTGTTTGGAGCGTTATGAATCAGTGAGTCGATTCAGCGGTTCAGAGTGTTATGAATCAGTGAGTCGATTCAGCGGTTCAGAGCGTTATGAGTCAGTGAGTCGATTCAGCGGTTCAGAGCGTTATGAATCAGTGAGTCGATTCAGCGGTTTGGAGCGTTATGAATTAGTGAGTCGATTCAGCGGTTCAGAGCGTTATGAATCAGTGAGTCGATTCAGCGGTTCAGAGTGTTATGAATCAGTGAGTCGATTCAGCGGTTCAGAGCGTTATGAATCAGTGAGTCGATTCAGCAGTTCAGAGTGTTATGAATCAGTGAGTCGATTCAGCGGTTCAGAGCGTTATGAATCAGTGAGTCGATTCAGCGGTTTGGAGTGTTATGAATCAGTGAGTCGATTCAGCGGTTTGGAGTGTTATGAATCAGTGAGTCGATTCAGCGGTTCAGAGCGTTAGGAATCAGTGAGTCGATTCAGCGGTTCAGAGCGTTAGGAATCAGTGAGTTGATTCAGCGGTTCAGAGCGTTATGAATCAGTGAGTCGATTCAGCGGTTCAGAGCGTTATGAATCAGTGAGTCGATTCAGCGGTTCAGAGCGTTATGAGTCAGTGAGTCGATTCAGCGGTTCAGAGCGTTATGAATCAGTGAGTCGATTCAGCTGTTTGGAGCGTTATGAATCAGTGAGTCGATTCAGCGGTTCAGAGTGTTATGAATCAGTGAGTCGATTCAGCGGTTCAGAGCGTTATGAATCAGTGAGTCGATTCAGCGGTTCAGAGTGTTATGAATCAGTGAGTCGATTCAGCGGTTAAGAGCGTTATGAGTCAGTGAGTCGATTCAGCGGTTCAGAGCGTTATGAATCAGTGAGTCGATTCAGCGGTTCAGAGCGTTATGAATCAGTGAGTCGATTCAGCGGTTCAGAGCGTTATGAGTCAGTGAGTCGATTCAGCGGTTCAGAGCGTTATGAATCAGTGAGTCGATTCAGCTGTTTGGAGCGTTATGAATCAGTGAGTCGATTCAGCGGTTCAGAGTGTTATGAATCAGTGAGTCGATTCAGCGGTTCAGAGCGTTATGAGTCAGTGAGTCGAT
>CM042251.1:712506-720006 GCA_023566225.1 Romanogobio albipinnatus
TAGTAAGATATGAGTGTGTTCATGGCAGAGGCGTGTGAATCGGCGGATCTGAGGTCTCTCTCTCTCTCTCTCTCTCTCTCTCTCTCTCTCTCTCTCTCTCTCTCTCTCTCTCTCTCTCTCCCTCTCTCTCTCTCTCTCTCTCTCTCTCTCATTACTGCATGTTAGAATGCTGTTCCACTGTAATTAGCATCTTAGTCACACTGCGACAGACTATTTTGGTCTCCGTCCCCCGTTCTCTCCTCTTCTCCACATCCATTTCTCTCTCCTGATGTCCTTCATTCCTAAAGGTTTCTGTCTGTTAATCTTTACACAACATTATGATTTCATATCTGCTTTCTTTTTACGGGCATCAATGAGCCTCGGCCGCCCATGACCCTGTGGCCGGTTCTCCACTGGTCCTTCTCTTTTGATAGAGACTGACCACTGCAGACCGGGAACACCCCACAAGAGCTGCAGTTCTGCAGATCATCAGTGTTACTCACATCACCGGTCATAATGTTATGCCTGATCGGTGTATGTTTTTAGCAGGCCTTTATTAGTCGTCCACGCTGTCACAGGCTGGAGTATCCTTTGTGTTTGAGGTGTTGTTGGATCATTGTGCTGCGATTCGGGATCAGACTCGGACATGTGTGGGCCAGGGCTCGCACTTCATCTTAAATAGTGAAATACATGCACGTGTGTGCGTGTGTGTGTGTGTGTGTGTGTGTGTGTGTGTTATGCACAGTTCACACTTATATCCACCGATCCGGCGGGCAAAGTAATAAAAAAAAACATTCCAATCGATTACGGGTGGATGAGAGATAATCATTGCGTTTGTTTGATAAAGACATGTTGCACGGATCATTCCGGTTGCCATTTCTCCACATTGGAAGTTTTCAAAACAAGTCCTCACGGTTAAGGGAGCCGAAGCTCATTATAATATGCAAAACTGTTATCCAATCGTATCAGTGGGCGTTTACTTCCAAGTCTTCAGTGCGGCACGCCCAGAAAAACAGAGCGTTCCAGGAGAGAGGCTCTAAACCAGGGCAGAGAATAGCCTATTACTGATTCATTATGAGGTTTCTGAATGTAAAAACCACACGGACGTCATAAGTTGAGCTCAGACAACAGTATAAACAAATAAAAAAAGCCAGTTCATGACACATGGCACAGAGTACCATGTTTTAGAGGTCTGCTACCCGACCCGAGCCCGACGGGTCACGAAAAACGTGCGGGTTTCGGGTCGGGTTCGGGCTAATGTTTAATGAACAGCCTCGGGTTCGTGTCGAGTTCGGTTTTGTAACTAAGAAAAAATTAATCGGTTGTATATACTTTGCGTTTAATTTTGATGATTATAACAGACAACTAAGGAAAATCCCAAATTCAGTATCTCAGAAAATTTGAATATTACTTAAATATTACTGATTTTTAGAGATCTTGGCCAACTGAAGAGTGTGAGCATGTCCAGCACTCAATGCTTTAGCTGGGGCTGGTTCTGCCTGAATTACTGCAGTGATGCAGCGTGACATGAGTCCATCAGTCTGTGGCTCTGCTCAGGTGTTCTGAGAGCCCAGCTCTGATAGTGGCCTTCAGCTCTTCTGCATATCACATCTTCCTCTTCACAATAGTCCAGAGATGTTAAGGTCATGCGAGTTTGCTGGCCAGTTAAGAACAGGGATCCCATGGTCCTTAAACAGGCACTGGTTGCTTTGGCTCTGTGTGCAGGAGCCCAGTCCTGTTGGAAAATGAAATCTGCATCTCCATAAAGTTGGTCAGCAGCAGGAAGCATGAAGTGCTCTAAAACTTCCTGGTGTACGGCTGCGTTGACCTCTGACCTCAGAAAACACAGTGGACCAACACCAGCAGATGACATGGCACCCCAAACCATCACTGACTGTGGAAACTTTACACTGGAGCTCAAGCAGCGTGGATTGTGTGCCTCTCCTCTCTTCCTCCAGACTCTGGGACCCTGATTTCATCAGAGAACATAACTTTGTACACTCAGTCCAGTCCTTTTTGTCTTTAGCCGAGGCGAGACGCTTCTGACGCTTCTGTTGTTCAAGAGTGCGACAGCTGAAACCCATGTCTGTCATACGTCTGTGTGCAGTGGTTCTTGAAGCACTGACTCCAGCTCCAGTCCACTCTTTGTGAATCTCCCCCACATTTTTGAATGGGTTTTGTTTCACAATCCTCTCCAGGGTGCGGTTATCCCTATTGCTTGTACACTTTTTTCTAGCACATCTTTTCCTTCCCTTCGCCTCTCTATTAATGTGCTTGGACACAGAGCTCTGGGAACAGCCAGCCTCTTTTGCAATGACCTTTTGTGTCTTGCCCTCCTTGTGCAAGGGGTCAATGGTCGTCTTTTGGACAGTTGTCAGGTCAGCAGTCTTCCCCATGATTGTGTCGCCTACAGATCTCGACTGAGAGACCATTAAAGGCCTTTGCAGGTGTTTTGAGTTCATCAGCTGATGAGAGTGTGGCACCAGGTGTCTTCAATATTCAACCTTTTCACAATATTCTAATTTTCTGAGATACTGAATTTGGGATTTTCCTTAGTTGTCAGTTATAATCATCAAAATTAAAAGAAATAAACGTTTGAAATATATCAGTCTGTGTGTAATGAATGAATATAATACACAAGTGTCACTTTTTGAATGGAATTAGTGAAATAAATCAACTTTGATTATATTCTAATTATATGACCAGCACCTGTATCTATCAATTTTATTTTATCATTATATTAGGCTATATCGTTTATATCACAAAACTGTTTTGTGCATGTGCTTCCATTTCGGTCACAACACAGCAGACGGCAGAAAGCAAACATTAACTATTTGTGCGATAACGCAAATAATTACTGAGGGAAAACATATCACAGTTTCAAATGATGCAGGAAAAGCTGCACTCTGGAAGAATTATGATCAGCTGTCGATGCTCTTCCTTCATAACTCGTGGGCTACTGAGAAGGACATATTTGTGTAAATAGTTTAGCAACACTGCATGAACTTATGGAAGTTTAAAGTTCCAGAGAATTGTGTGACTGTTACACCTGTTCGACCACATAAGTTACGTAACTGGTAAGTCTGTGCTTCTTCTCTTGTTCTCTTATGCCTGTGATTGTACATGTGTTTATTTACCAATCTTTAAATACAACATATTGCAAAAATGGTATTTGCTGTTAGAAACGGACTTAACATGCAATGTAACGGTCGGGTCGCCGGGGTGGACTGGGACAAAAAAGTGGCCCTGGACTTTCTGGCACAAAGCGGCCCATCACACCCGCTCTGCAACACACACACCTCACCATAAACCCACCAGCTCATTATACACAGGGCAATTTTAAACCGAAGCTATTTATAGAAAAATATGAATTATATACTGAAATACTTATCATACTGAATGACTGGCATACTTCTTTAGGTTATAATACAAATTTGTAATTCTCTTTTCCATACACTGTAGTTTAATATCACTAAGTTCAATACCTACCATAAAATCAGCCCATACACAATGCTCTGGTCTAGAAGACTTAGGATGTAGCGCAGAATGTGGACTAGGGTGCCTTTCTAGTGGTTATAGTATCTAGAGCTCAAATAGTGGAGAAGAGTTTATATGAAAAATACAGCATATTCAAATGATTTGTGAAGGATCATGTGACACTTACTGAAGTGTGGAATAATGATGCTGAAAAGGAATAAATTACATTTTACAATACATTCTCATAAAAAACAACTAGGCCTATTGGAAATTGTATTAATATTTCAGTAACACTTTAGAATAATGGTCCGTCATTAACAGGTAACTATGCAGGAAGTAATGCAGAAGTAATTTTCTTATGTGTAGGCTAAGCCTATGAATGAATCATTTGAAAATTATAGAGAAATGACTGAAGAAAGCCCCTCTGATAATTCCCTCTGATATGCTGAACACCTGCTAATGTTTCTTGTGCATTGTGTGTCGAATAACATTAAAGGCATTCAAATTCTCAAAGGTCAGCAGTAGTTTTACATCCCTGGAAATTAATGTCCATCTTTAACATTGTTTAAATCGTTAACAGTCGGGAAATATTGCTGTGGCCATTGACTCGTCATATTCAGCTGTTTATCTGACCTCAGATCGCATCAAGAGCTGCTGCTCGGCTGCTGTGCTCAGCAAATCCCGCCTCCTTCAATTTGATTGGATATCGCAAACATTTTGACATTGACGAGCATTTTGCACCTGAGACTGATCAGGCTAGATAGATTAGAGTTATGCCTCAGGTGCTGCGCGGCCATTGGTCTGGGCTGACGGAAGGATATAGGCTACATCATTTTACTATATTTAGTCTTCATATATATTTATGTAGCAACGGGCCGGCCCGGAAAACACCCGGTGTGCCAGATGGCCAGTCACACTGCAGAGTGAACCAGTGTTCATTTTGACAGCAAATTTTGATTTAGTTGTAGTCATATTTTAGTCGCCTGAATTGTTTTTAGTTTTAGTCTCCTAAAATCTAATGAGTTTAGTTCAATTGTAATACATTAAGCATTTAAGCGTCACACAACCGACTGTCACTCGAACTGACATTTTGACATCATTTTGTTTTTGACATTAAAAAAACACGAAAGAGCTCAATTCAAATGTTTTTTTTTTTTAAACATCTATATAGTTTTTATAACTTTGTATTTCTGTTTTAGTCAGTAGGCCATATCAGGTTAGGCTAAAGCTTCAAATAAATTTATTTTTTTTCAGTTAACATTTATTTAATTTCAAGTAATGAAGTTTTTTCAATGTTTTAGTGAACTATTATAACCCTGATACTTTACTGAATATGTGTCAAATACTGCTCTTTCCTCCTGACTATGAATGCAATGGGAATTAAATTAAATACAGTTTATTGTGTAAGCAAAAACGAATATATAATGTGTGACTTTTAATTATAAACCAGCTGGAAATACACCAGGACTCTTATTTTGAAATGTCTCTATTGCAGTGGCAGGAGCTCATTCAAGTTCAGATGAGGGAGATAAAATATGCATTGTTACAACCGTCTAAAACACACATGACTATATAAACATGGTAAAGTAAACACTGTCGTTATTCATCAGCATTAGTTCATAAACACTGGCCTGGCATGAGTGTGTGTTATTGATTGAGCTGCTCTGGAGCGCTGGATTGGGTGTGTGTGAGCCTGTAGGCCGTGTGTTCTCCAGCGGTTAGATCAGCATCTGTGACACAGGACATCAGTTCTGACCTCATCTCTTCCCTAATCCCTCCCTAACATTCTCCTCTCGGTTTTATTTGTGGATGTAAATGACAGTAAGTTTTCCTCATAGTTTTTGTCATCCATCACTAGCTTTTATTCAGTTATCGTCTCGTTTTCGTCAGGGGAAAAAAGGGCGTTGACGAAAATTATGATGAAAATTATTTGTCAATGAAATGAACACTGCAGAGTGAACAAGTGTCTCATAGTAGCGCCAAGCCGACATCACAACATCACTTTAACACACTCACATGTGTGTGAGAGGATCAAACACACACACGCATGAGCGGAAGAAGCAGAAGCGCTCGCGGCAGAATAAAAGCTCCGCCCACTCAAGAGTCAAGACACGCCTTTGAGTCGAGTAATTACACACTGCGCCTTTAACTGATTTGATGAGTTAAAGTAAACACATATGTTGTCATAACTTCACAGTGTGTAGACTTCCACAGCGTTCTCTCTCCTCAGAGTCTGTCAATGATCCGTTGGTGTATTTGTGTTTGCACACACTACAGCTGCTCCTGACCGCTCCCGTCTGAGCGTTAGTTTAGCAGGCTCTCTCAGACTGTTGTGACATTACACACTCTGAGCTTGTGTACATATTAGCTTACTAGTGTCAAATTATTGCTCATGCCCTCTCCATTATGTGTGAAGATGTGAGCGTTTTTTCAATTAGCGGACGCTTTTTATAGCCCAAGGTGATTTAAGAATGTCAATGGTCCACTTCAGACTCTAACTCTGAGTAACTGAGCAACTCCATGTCAACTCACTCTCATTAGAGTATTAGTAGACTGTTAGGTTGGGGTCAGTAGAATAAGTTGACCTGTGGTTGTAAAGTCACTGATAGTAGAATGTCTGTGAGGAGCATCAGAATAAAGAGCAGATCAAGTCTACTACTACTCTAATGACTGCTAGTGGACATGTGGATTATTAATTACTAAAGGATTATTAGGAGCAGCACTAATACTGTGTTTGACCCCTTTGGCCTTCAGAACTGCCTTAATTCTACGTGGCATTGACTCAACAAGGAGCTGAAAGCATTCTTTAGAAATGTTGGCCCATATTGATAGGAGAGCATCTTGCAGTTGATGGAGATTTGTGGGATGCACATCCAGGGCACGAAGCTCCCGTTCCACCACATCCCAAAGATGCTCTATTGGGTTGAGATCTGGGGACTGTGGGACGGCCATTTTAGTCCAGTGAACTCATTGTCATGTTCAAGAAACCAATTTGAAATGATTGGAGCTTTGTGACCTGGGGCATTATCCTGCTGGAAGTAGCCATCAGAGGATGGGCACATGCTGGGCATAAAGGGATGGACATGGTCAGAAACAATGCTCAGGTAGGCCGTGGCATTTAAACCATGCCCAATTGGCACTAAGGGGCCTAAAGTGAGAAACATCCCCCACACCATTACACCACCACCAGCCTGCACAGTGGTAACAAGGCATGATGGATCCATGTTCTCATTCTGTTTACGCCAAATTCTGACTCTACCATCTGAATGTCTCAACAGAAATCCAGACTCATCAGACCAGGCAACATTTTTCCAGTCTTCAACTGTCCAATTTTGGTGAGCTGGTGCAAATTGTAGCCTCTTTTTCCTATTTGTAGTGGAGATGAGTGGTACCCGGTGGGGTCTTCTGCTGTTGTAGCCCATCCGCCTCAAGGTTGTGCGTGTTGTGGCTTCACAAATGCTTTGCTGCATACCTCGGTTGTAACGAGTGGTTATTTCAGTCAAAGTTGCTCTTCTATCAGCTTGAATCAGTCGGCCCATTCTCCTCGGACCTCTAGCATCAACAAGGCATTTTGGCCCACAGGACGGCCCCATACTGGATGTGCTTCCCTTTTCACACCATTCTTTGTAAAGCCTAGAAATGGTTGTGCGTGAAAATCCCAGTAACTGAGCAGATTGTGAAATACTCAGACCGGCCCGTCTGGCACCAACAACCATGCCACGCTCAAAATTGCTTAAATCCCCTTTCTTTCCCATTCCGACATTCAGTTTGGAGTTCAGGAGATTGTCTTGACCAGGACCACACCCCTAAATGCATTGAAGCAGCTGCCATGTGATTGGCTGATTAGATAATTGCATTAATGAGAAATTGAACAGGTGTTCCTAATAATCCTTTAGGTGAGTGTATGTGAAGTTTTAGTATCTAAAACAGTTTTAAACTTGATGTGGGGCGGTACTCACCGGTACGCAAACGCTCTAGTTAAACGATTAAAAGAACTATATGTTGTTTTAAGGCTGAGTACAAGTTAGAAAGAGCTTTACAATA